>CM068756.1:15188639-15374927 GCA_035084275.1 Hydrolagus colliei
TTCCCCCCTGCCCCCCCCCCCCTCTCTCCCCCCCTGCCCTCCCCCCCCCCTCTCTCCCCCTCCCCTCTTCCCATCCCCCCCCCCCCCCCCGTGTGCGCCTGACACACGTTCTCCTGTCAGTCACCCCAGGACTCGGCTCTGGGGGACCTTGGCCTCTCTGTGTACAGATGACGTGGCGGTGATTACAGTCCCATCACTTCCAGTCCAGGCAGGTGTGACCGTGTGGTCCTCGCCGTGCCCTGGGTCTGAACCGGGAAAGGGACCACGTGGGCTGGACTTCACTGGGGGCTCCCCCTTTCCTGGAAACCTGTATCTCGCGGTGAGGGCGACTGCGAAGTCCACCCTGAAGCCCAATTATGTGATAACCCGCGATGCTGTACTTGCGGTTCGGGACGGCACCGGATGTCTGTCGGCAGGGATACTGGAGCTCCGGTCACAGGCGGTGGAATGATGGAGTCGTTATCACTGGTGTCCAGAGCGGAGGGAAGAACAATAAGATTCCCCTTCAAACCTCTCCTCGAGTTACTGACGTCGTACCTCATGGCTTTGCTTCACCTGTGAGGCTTGGTACTGAACGTTGATAAAACTGCGGGCACAGACACTGAACTTGTTCCCGTCCTGATCCAAACAGCTGGAAGCTTTGGGAATCAGTTAAGGGATAGAATCAACCTTTCAGCCGGGTGCTTAAAAAGTATCCAAACCATATTGAAGATTTCCACACAGTTATGCCAGTAAGAATTAAATCCCCTGTGTCCAGAAATGAAATGTGCAACCTGGAAGGATGCATATTCCTTACCTGATTCTGGACAATATTTGGTGTAGATCGGTCTAGGCTTGGGGAAACTAGTGTGTGTGTTGGGAATACCAGTTAAAACAACATATCTTTGCATTGTCTGGCAAGCTTCCCACTGCTTGTCTACTTATGAGCACCCTACCTGTTAGGGTTTTGGCTTGCAGGATTAACCGGAGGTGATTGGAATAATCCCTGGATTTAGGTTTGACGACAATAATCAGGCAGGTCAGGGCGAAACCTTGGGCAAGTTTCCTTACTCCACATGCCTAATAATAATAATCCCTAAAAAAAAGTTGGATAATTTCAATCCATGACTGTTTGTGGGATACTGACAATAATTGGCTGCCGCGTTTTGCCTGTAAATAAACAGTCAATTCACTTTACAGTATATTCTGTGAAGCTCTTTGAGATGCCTAGAAGACGTGAAAAGCGCTATATCAAATTCAAGGATTATTATTGTTATTAATGATGTCCACACACAAATAAAGACCGCTTTGGTGAAATATCGAAAGGCGTCTGGAGTCATTATACATGACAAGGAGTAACTACAAGAGAGAAGGAAGTTGGAAAATGAGTAGGTTTGCAAATGGCTTATTCTAACGGCACCTTTGTTACTAATCCAAATGGTTCTATTTGCTCTTGGACAGCCAAAAGGGGGAAAGGTTGGAACGAAAGGGAAGAAGCAAATTTTTGAGGAGAACAAATCAACACTGAAGTTCTACCTGAGGATCATTCTGGGAGCAAATGTGAGTAACTGTTCTGTGTGTCTATGTTAGAGACACATAGTCCCATGTAGATATTTTCCTGCTGTTCAGGTAAAAAAAAAATGGCTGGCAGGAATAACAACAACAAAATTACATTTGTAGAGCGCCTTTCACATCGGGAGGACGTCCCAAGGCGCTGAACAGTTATGGGTTAGGCACTTCGCAAAACAGAATTAAGAATTTAGCAGGCGTAAGCAGTTAAAATCTGCACCAGCGTCATCCCTTAATGAACAAGGTGAACAGCTAATTAATTTGAATATAGGGTACATTTAGTTGGGGATGTGTACAAAAAGTCAATAGAAAGACTCCACTATTCTAGAGTCCTTTACATTGACGTGATTCGTAAGGCAACCAAAACCTAAAATTAATAAAACCACCAAGGAATGTTTTTTGTAGGTGAATGTCGTAAGGTGGGTCCTGACCAGGGTTATAACATGATACAGAATCACAGACTAGCCAAATTTGAATTTGCCAAATCATCCAGAACAGATATAGGTAGGAATGGCTGACACAATGAACATGGTGTTCAACCCCTACCTCAACCATCGGATGTTACTTTGGCTGCCTCTGTAGGGGGAGAAGTGTTTGGGAATGTTTTCATCATACTAGGTACTAGGATCTTAGCCCTGTGAGTAAGCAAATCCAGGGCAAATGAATATTTCCTGCACAAAGAAGCCCCGAGACCATCTGAAAAGAATGCCCTGTAAATATGTAGTCTCTGTGCCTCCAGTTAATAATCTCATCAGTTTGGGTCAATCTTCACTCAGGCCAGCTCTGTGGTGGTCATCAGGAACAGAATGTAGCCCAGAGGAGCTCAACAACCAACAGATCAGCCCAGCTTGACAGACTCAGTTTGGTACAGAACTTTCTAAGTCTTTTCCACTACTTGCTGCCCGCTGCCCTACTCTATGCCGGGCTCTGCTTGCAGTATTTGAGTCACCATTGCCTTCGATGTGTGGTCTTGGGATGCAGAGCAGTGCTGTGTTGCTGTCACGCGTAGCTGTGTAACACATTGGGCTGTCTATCATTGAGTGTCTAACGACAGGTCTCTGTTATTTGCAGGCTATTTATGGAGCACTGAACCTCTTTCTCTTTCAAAGTTCAGCTACGTTTTGGACGTGGGTAAGTTAATCTCACTTATTAATAAAAATAATAATAATAAACCCTGCATCTGATACAACGTTTTATCATGTCTTCTAAACGCCTCAAGCACTTCACAGAATATACTGCAAAGTGAATTTACTTGTATATTTGTGGGTGTTATTTTTCATTCTTTCATATTTCGGAAAAACTTTGGGAGGACTGTTTTGAAATAGCACTTTACACATCTTACTGCACATCAGGCCTCAAACCTGGTAACTTCCTGCTTTGTACAGATCAGTACCACACTATCCAGTGAAGCTTCCCACTGAGCCATCGAGGGAGACCTATTTATAGATGGTGTGTTTTAAAACCATTGTAACTACTTCCCAAATTCATCCCATTTACCTAGTTTTGAGAGGAGTATTAGGCACATGCCAAGGTTTGGGGGTCCCAGTGTGTTGTGGGTAAAGCTGGAGTCTGACCTGCTAAAAGCCAGAGAGCTTGTCATTAAAAGTACAGTCTGGCAAGCTTTGCTAATGTTTGTCCAGTTCAGACCACCCCCACCTGTTAGGGTTTTGGCCTGCGGGGTTGAGTGGGAAGGGAAAATGTGAGAGACGGGATGGATGGGAAAATTTACTGAAATGTGTCTGTGCTGGTATGTTGCTCTTCTGTGACACTGAAAGCTCATTCTGTCAATCACAGCCCCAGTCAGCTTTGAAGCTGAGCGTGGGTTACGCATTCCCGATTTGTCCTGTGGGTGGTGATGGACAACTTTACCAGCGTGGAAAATAAACCAGTTACTGCTCTAGCGATGGCTTAACTGTTTAACCGTTGGTCGTAATAATCTAAAGGAATGCTGTCTTTGTGGGGCTCCTGTAGCTCAGTGGTTAGAGCACTCACCTTGCATTCTTGAGACCTGTGTTCGAATCCAGGCAGGTCAGGGAGAAACCGTGGGCAAGTTTCCCTACTCCACACGCCTAATAATAATCCGTCCCCAAAAACACACAATAATAAATATTGGTTATTTCATTCTGCGATTGTTTGTGGGACACTGCTGTATGCAATTGGCTGCACAACAAATATACAGGCAATTCACTTTACAGTATATTTTGTGAAGCGCTTTGAGACGTCGATAAGATGTGAAAAGTGCTATTTCAAAATGCAAGTACAGTGAAAGCCTGTTTATCCAGCACCTTTGGGACCTGGCCATTCCCTCCTCTCCTCTCCTCCTTTGGCCGAAAACGCATAACAATATAAACATTTTTAAAATGTCAATGAATTTTTCTGGATAAATTCCAGTTAATTGAATGCGGACTTTTTTTTGCGATGCCGGTTATAAGGAAGTTACAGTTGATCGGGTGCCGGATAAACAGGCTTTTACTGTGTTATTATTAAAACAGCCATTCCTTTCCCCGAACCACAAGTTTCCTTTTGTCCTGAATCGTTACTAACTCCTGTAGGGCCATCACTGGCTGCCCCTCCCGGAGTGACTGTTTTCCATGTGTGATTCTGGTCCCTGAATATTGGGGAACAGACTATTGGAGAAGGCAGTTTGGCTGAGCCCAGTCTGCAGCCGTTCATTTTCAAGAGATGGTCCATTTGCAGGAGGTCTGGTTGTGTTTCTCCCTGCCCTCCTTACCTCACGTGCTCCAAAGGCAATCGTAGTAATCCTTACTTCCACCCAGACTGCAATCAACTACTGTACCTCAGCTCAGAACACCATCCAGCTGTGGTGAGTGCTACTTTGGTGCGATTATCCACTGAGCTACCAACAAGATCTGAGTGCGGGCAACTGAACATTGTCAGTTTGTGAATAGTTGGTGTGTAATGTGTGATTTCACCCTCTTTCCCACCCATCCCTTTGCTGTACATCATTACATCTTATTTAAAGAAGCTTTTTACACATCAACACATAATGAAGTCACTTTACACTGTGAAGCGCTTTGAGACGTTACAACGATGTGATAAGGCACTATATCAAATGCAACGATTATTATTATGGTTAGAAACTTAAAACGGTGCCCCCATCTCACAGATTAAGATGTTTGCACTCTCTCCTCCCTCCCAAGTCTGCACTGAATCAACATCTCTGACCAGAAGTCACACGGGGGTGAGGGCTATTTGTCACCTCCACCTATCCTACAACATTGAGGGAGGGGAAAATAATTCAGGCATAGGGCTTGGCTGTGAATCCCTCCCACTGGAGTATGGCCTGGGTATACAACTTAAAAAAAACTTTCATAATAATCCCTACATTCCATATTTGAGACATCTCAGAGTAGCTTCTCAGAAGTTACTGTAAAGTGTCTGTGTTTTATAAACAGGCGTCATTCCTCTTTTTTTAAAAAGGAAAATGACGTTTTAAAAGCACCTTATCACACAGAAACATCTCAAAGCATGGTGTAGAGTGATTCTATCAATGCCGTGTCTGCATTTGTAGGCTAATGCTTGCGTGAGTGAAAGATGAAGGATCTGTAAAATGTTCAGAATTCAGTGGCCGAAACAGACTCCACACTGGTCTCTGTCTGATCTGTAGCGGGTTGGTGATGTGGAGTTTAATGAAGGCGTGTAAACAGGTTTTTCGAACCCTTTCACACACACACACAGCACCTTACTTGTTTGGGGGAGAGCTGGGGGAAGCAGTGGGTCAGTTAACCTGTCTGTGGTCGGAAGCCAATTTAGAGTGACAACCTGAAGGTCTCTTCTCATGCCCAGGAGCTCAGAGGGAAATGTACTTTGGTGGAACTTCCAGTCCATTTATCATCAGCTGCAACTGTTGAGCAAAGTTCAGCTGAAACTGGCAGCTCGGGTCAAATGGTTGTATGGTGTAGAGGAAAGCAATGGCACCGTGGGAGCAGTAGAGGGAGCTCTTGGAAAAGCTAATGGATGATATTATTACAGTTGTTTAAAGACAGCATCAGACCATCCAGCAAAACTCATCCATAACATTAGGAGCACTGGATAGGATGGTGTAGAGGGAGCTGCACTCAGTGTCTAACTCGTGCTGTAGATGGCCTGGGATTACTGGATGGGACAGTGTAGAGAGAGCTTTGCTCTTTGCTTAATCTGCACTTTAGCTCACTTTTAAGAGTTCAACACTTTCGCTTCTAAGTGGAATGTGTTCAATTCTCTTGTGTAGATGTATCTCACCTTGATGAGCAGAAAATGAACCAAACCAAATTGAGTGTTTACACATGTTCGTGTTATCTAATGGTAAGATCTGGTGTGTGTTTGTGCCTCGCTGTGCCAGGGGCTGCTGGTGTTCGCACTCATCATCTACAGCTTGAGTTACCGCTGGATGCAGGGAATGGCACAGCCTGCCTTCTCCGAGGACGGTGCCCTTATCGATGGAGGAATAGACCTAAACATGGAGCAGGGGATGGCAGAGTGAGTGTGTTCTTGGTGTCTGTGAACCCTTTTGCCCATTACTTGACTGTATTGGCTCTGAGAGAAATGTGTGTGGGTGTTGGGGCGGAAGGGGGAATATTTCACAGCTAATCCTCACCCGACTGGTTAAACCATCACCACTTATAATGATAAGAAGAATTCCTGCATGTGATATACTGCTTTTCACGTCTCCTAGACGTCTCAAAGGACTTTGCAGAATGTACAGTAAAGTGAATTGTTTGTATATTTTATGGTCGAAACACAGCAGCCAATTGCGCACAGATATGTCCCTCAAACATTCGTGGGTTGAGTTACCAAATGTTTTTTTTTTTGCATCTTGCGTTTTGGAGGCCAGACATATCTATCATCTTAGCCTGTTGGACCAATGTTGTTTAAATTTAGCAAAAATTGTAAATACTATATTAATTTGAAAGCCTGCTTCTCTTCATCTCCTGCAGGAAACTGGCTTCCAAATGACAGCCAATGTGACCCCTAGTTAAAGTTTTAAGATTATAATCCTTGCATTTTTGATGTAGCGCTTTTCACATCTTCTAGACGTCTTAAAGCGCTTCACAGAATATACTGTAAAGTGAATTGACTGTATATTTGTGGGTGAAATTCACTTTACAGTATATTCTGTGAAACGCTTTGAGACATCTAGAAGACGTGTAAAGACTGGGGGTCAGCCTTTTCGCATAGAGTTGAGGAAAACCTTCACTCAGAAGGTAGTGAATTTATGGAATTCTCTACCCCAAAAAGCTGTAGATGCTGTCCTTGAACATATTCAGAACTGAAATTGATAGATTTCTTATAGATTAAGGGATATGGTGGGCAAGTGGAGCTAGATTAGAAGATCAGCCATGATCTTGTTGAATGGCAGGGCAGGCTCGAGGGGCCCAATGGCCTACTCCTGCTCCTAATTCTTATGTGCGCATGCCACATCAGGCGAACCATTTAGAGAATGACAGTGGAGTCCTGCTCCTACTTGAACAATGATCTGGGAAGGGCTCCAGGAGGATTTGCTTCAGGTGCCAAATGGCAGGTGCTGTTGTATGTGAATGTGAATGCATTTGATGCTGACTCTTTGCTTTTCAGACATTTGAAAGATGTGATATTACTCACTGCCATCCTACAGGTTCTCAGCTGTACATCCATGTACTTCTGGTATTTGTGGCTCCTGGTAAGTTCACACAGCACCCAACATCGAAACATTAATAATCCCTCAAAAAAATTATAATTCGTCATTTCAATCCAGGACTGTTTGTGGGACACTGCTGTGCGCAATTGGCTGCCGCATTTTGCCCACAAATATACAGTCAATTCACTTTACAGTATATTCTGTGAAGCGCTTTGAGACGTATAAAAATGCAAGGATTATTATTATTAAATATTACAACACAGCAAGTCATTCGGCCCATCGTTACTGTGCTGGCTGTTTGGAAGAGCTCCCCAATCAGTCCCACTCCCCAGCGCTCTCCCCATATCATTGAATGTTTTTCCTTTATAACTCCCTGTCCAATCCCCATTTGAAAGTTGTTATTAAATTTGTTTCCACTGACCTTTTCAGGCTGTACAACCCATAATAATTCTGTGTGTATATAAAAAAAAAAAAAATCTCATCTCCCCTCTGGTTCTTTTGCCGATTATCTTGATTCTATGTCCCTTGTTACCATGTCAGACAGCACCCAATGGGACCAGCTAAATGCTTTCAGTTACATGTTGAACGTAAACGTTATCTTGTATGGAACCGAGGAGCCGACAGCAAGATAAACAACTGTGTCTTGTCTGTGTCTATGTCTATGGCCTGGTCAGTTGTGAAACAAATCCTGTATTAATTACTTAACCAGAGCAGAGGACAAGTAACAGATGAAATATACACATCCCAGAGTAGAAACAGCAAATCCAGAGCCTCAGCAGCTCAAATTGTAATGACGTTCAATGGGTGCCAACCACCTTCTGCTTCTTCATCTGAGTAACTCGCTCTTGACTGAGCGAGTAGTAAGCATATGGAACAGGCTCCTGAGGGAGACAGATGGTGAAAGCAGAAAATGTTGTTTGTTTCAAGAACAAATTAGATAGATTTCTGCTGGAAAATAATATCTGGGGATACAGTATATGGTTTGGGCCTTGGTGGTGGGAGGCGAACTAGATGGATCCTGGTCTTCTATTGCCAGCAAATTTTGTGTTCTTATGTACTAAAGGAGCCCAGGCAGTCAGTGTCAGTAATTATACCAATTCTGTTATCCCAACTTCAACACATACTTTCCATCAGTGAAGTTGCCCAGCAGCGCTCAGAGTCGGAATCGGGGTTGATTTTATTCCACCTCCCTCACAGTTGGCACTAAAACCATTGAACCCACTGAGATGGAAACTGATCTTCTGGTACAAGTTACAAGTCTGTGTGGAAACCTGTAGCTCAGTGGTTAGAGCACTCCCTTTACAGGCATAAGACCTGTGTTTGAATCCAGGCAGGTCAGGGCGAAACTTTGGGCAAGTTTCCTTACTCCACACCCCTCATAATAATCCCTCCACCCCCAAAAAACAATTAGTCAATTCAACCCACGACTGTTTGTGGGACGCTGCCATGCACAATTGGCTGCCGCATCTCGCCCACAAGTATATAGTCAATTCTCTTTACAGTATATTCTGTGAGGCGCTTTGAGGCGTCTAGAAGATGTGAAAAGCGCAATATCAAATGCCAGGATTATTATTATTATTTATTACTGTTCATACCCAATGGTGTGCCTTCGCCCACAGAGGAACTTTGTGGCCATTTCCACAACGATTACCAATATAATTGTCTAGATGTGATGCTGAAAGTGACTGTGATGTGTGTTTCAGGCTCCGGGCAGGGCTTTGTATCTCCTGTGGGTGAATATCTTGGGCCCTTGGTTTACAGCTGAGGCTCCCAACAATCAGGAAGTGTCTGAAAAGAAACCAAGACGCCAAGAACGACGACAGCTGAAGAGGCAGTAGCTGGAGCCTTTCCCCTATCACTAATCGTGTGTTTGCCATGCTGGAATTCTCCCCTCTCCTCTCCCCAATTACACACAAAATCAGCTGCCGCCCATTCGGAGTTCCCCCCCCCCCAGCCATTATTCCCATTTGTGCCAGGGAACATATGCCCCCTGAGTTTGTTTTTCCCCAATCGCCGACATTCCCTGTCAGTCGAGCATTGCCTTGTGTCCGAGTTGGCTGTGATAAGTGATCTTCACATCTGCCTGCATTGCTCCTGTCACTCTGTGCTCATGCCCAACGGAAGGAAACAGCTGGGTATTTGGATGCCAAGAGATCAAATGTTTAGGAAAATGATGTGGATTCAATTGCATCTGCATAATCCCTTTCCCAGTATGACCTATTATAGCTTTTGTACTTGTGCTGTAGCTGAAACTGGGAGTGCTGGGTGCAGTGCGGTAGAGGGAGATTCATATTACTGGGTTTGGTTCTGTGTGTAGTCAGCACACCCTCTTTTTATCAGTCTCTGACCGACAGACACGTTCCAAGCCGCTGTCAGTACTATGCCTTGGTTGTCACTGTCAAGATGGCCTAGTTGGCTAACCGCACAGTCTGCACAGTCAGGTTCCATTCCCGGCCAGTGCTAATTAATCTCAGCCACATCGGATCGTGCTGGAATTGACCTCAGCGTCATGGGTTTGGGAGAGTAAAAGGAGTTCCCACTCCCCTGATCACAATCAAGGGATTTGCAACTCCTCTCCTCCCACCCACCCCCCCAACAACAATGGAACTACACATGTGTGGATGTTAACCAGGACACGATTGGGGTTCAATCAACCACACAGACCAAAAACATACTGACACTCACTGCCAACGGTTATGTTCAAGCGCTCTGAGACGCTGTCCGGCGTGGAGGGCGCTATATAAATCAAAGTTGTTATATGAATAGTGGCCACTCGAGCAATAAGGAACGGTGACCAGTTTATATGAAACAATAACCAGGAGAAAGAGGAATCCTCCCTCTTATGATGTTAAAGCCTTCTCCCCCACCCCTCCTCAAAAAAAAGTGCAACTCTCTCTCTCGTTTGAAGAGATAAGGGCTGTACAATGGCTTCTGAGAGGTTTACAAAGCAGCCCAGAGTGACTTGCCATTGGTCTTTGTGCTTTGGCATCCTTGCTCCCAGCATGAGACCCAGCTACTGTTCCCTAACCCTCCACCCCCTTCCTTACCCCAAAAATAATATACCGGGGCTGGATTGTTTCTCGGCTGCTGTTAAATTAGCACCAGGGTGAAAACCGGAGGATTGGCAAAGCTACAAGTCTCATTGCTGTGCGTCATCTGCATGCTTCATAGGCGAGAATATAACCAAGTGGAGGGCAGGCACAGTGTGTTGGACCCAAGGACTCCGTTTCTGACACAGTCTTAATCCGTCACTGGCGAAGATGTGAGAGGCCCACGCAGGCCGACTGGGGGAGGTGCTGCGTGGGTCAGAAGTCATGCCCCAAGCAACTTCAGTCTATTCCATTGACTTTATCGCATCACCAATGCATTGATTGTATTTAAAATTGTTTTATTAAATAAATAAGAAATCAATAAACTTTTTTATTAACATTTGCACAAAATTTAATGGATATGGAACAAATTTTTCCATATCATTTCTCTCCTGGAGGAATTGACTTGCGTTGGGGTGCAACAGCCAGACAGAAATTCTCAGAGTAATAATACTTAAATTTGATTCAGCACCATGTCATGTTGGGAGGACATTTCAAAGCACTTCACAGGATTTACAGTGAATTGAAGTGATTGTAGTAGACAAATGTGGCAGCACAATTGCGCACAGCAATATCTCACAACAGTGATGAAACAAACTGACCCAATTTTATTCAGGGGATTGTTGGCCAGGATACCATGAGAGAGAAACTTACTTCTCTTTTTGATTTTATCTACTTGAACAGGCAGACAGGAGCTAGCATGTCTAACCCATAAAAATTATAGGTGAATTGATTAAGAGAGAGAGATACTTAAGTGGTAAAGGTATTCAGTGATACAGCAGGGAATTGGAGGAATACACAAGTCACAGAATGGTGTGTGGCAGAACAGGCTCAATGGACCAAATGCCTTCAAATTATTATGTTTCAAATATCACACCCAAGTGCACATTCTTTATATGCAAGCCTGGATAATGAACATTAACAGGCTATGTGACTATGCCGGACAGAGTGATGAGAGACATCCCACAGCTTGTCCTCACCCAATGTTTACATATTCATCTTCCAGCAAGAGTCACTAGAAAGGAATTGGGAGTGGAAACCTGGATGATTTTTAACCCTCTGGCTGAGGTTAGCTAACTCAGCACGGCTTGGGGATTCAACCCGGGATTGTTCTGATCTGTGTAACAAATCACACTCTTATTTACTTGCTGAGGGGGGTGGGATTGAATAAGAACTTCATTATACTCATGATTTGCGATGAATAAATCTCTTGCATCAATTTGAATTAACCTTACATTTGATACAGCATCCTTCACATCAGGAGGATGTCCGTGCTTCACAGGATTGTACTGTAAAGACTGGCGATTAAGTGGATGACAACAACAATGTGCATTTATGTAGCACTCTTAATGCAGACATGGTATTGAGAACAGCCTTTTGGAGAATGTCTCAGTTACCCGAATACTGTCACCTCCGAGTCAGAAAGATGTTGGTTCAAGTCCCGTGTTTGGAAATATGAGCTTGTGCTATAGGCTAACACTCCAATCCATTGTCAGCCATGCTGTCCTTAAACTGAGACTTTAAACCAAGGTTCTGTTTGCCTTTTTACGGTAGACATTAAATAAACTATTACACTATTCAAAGCTAGAAGTGAAGTTCTCCCTGTGTCCAGACAAACGATCCGCCAGTTAAAATAATCATTTACCTCTTTAATGTTTGTGGAACGTTGCTATGCACAAATTGGCTGCTGTGTTTTATTACAAATGCACAGCCACAGTAACTACTGTGAAGCACTTTTGAGGCTTTCAATGTGATAAGGTGCTATATCAAAACCAAAGGTTATTCCTATAAACAGGAGTATGAACTGAAATCCCCTAGAGATGCAGGTGGGTGGCTATCGCTATTTGTAAAGAAACAGGAGGCAAGGGTCAGGTCAGGGGTTAGGACCCTGCATTGTTAACATCTGGTTTCCAGCTGGAAGCAGAGGAACTTGCTGTTGCATTCTCTGAAGTGGGAGTAAACATACAAAATGGTGGCCAGAGAGATCGTCTAAAACATTTCTCTTGAAGTATTTTCATCTTGATTCCAAGATGCATTTGAACTTGATCAACTCTCCCTCCCCATCTTTCTAAGGTATCACCTCTTAGCTGGAACATGACTGTAGGCTGTGACAGCTCTGTGCCTAGCTCACAATATGACACAAACATGAAGCTTTTAATATTGTGGTGATCAGATATCATTGGACAGAATGGGTAACGAGCCTTTGCCATATCAACCCAGTGTTGGATCTCCCTGATGTAACAACAAGCTATGAAGGACGTCCGATGTGAAAGAGGCTTTATAAATGTAATTTTTTGTTGTTGCTGATGAACAGGAGGACTTATGTATCGAAGGAGTTGACGATGGGTCCATTGAAGAGAGTCTTGAAGCGAGACTTGAAGGAGGCTAGGGAGGACGTGAGGCGGAGCGACTTCGGGATGGAGTTCAAGACATTGGGGCAGAGTGGCTGAAGGCTCACTCGCCAATGGTTGGGCGGGTGGGTAGGGGGGCGTGGAGCAGGACAGAGTGAACGGAGGGGGTGGGCAGGTTGGTAAGGGGATAGTAGATGACGGAGGTAGGGTGGGGCGAGGTTATGGAGGCCTTTAAATGTGAGGACCAGGATCTTGAATTGGATCCTCTGGATGATGGGGAGCCAATGGAGTCGGGCAAAGATGGGGGAGATGGGATCACGGAGTTTGGAACGGTAGAGGACACGGGCCACAGGGTTCCGGATTATCTGCAGCCTGTGGAGGGAGGAATTTGGAAGGCCGACCAGCGAGGCATTTGCATAATCAACCCGGGATGTAATGAAGGCGTGGATGAGGGTTTCAGCGGGTTTAGGGATGAGGTAATGGCAGAGATGGGAAATGTTGTGAAGGTGAGGAAAGACCCAGCGAGTCATTGCTTGGATGTGAGGGAGGAAAGACAGTTGAGGGTCGAACATGACACCCAGGTTCCCGACTGGCTTGGTGAGGTTGAGTATGCAACCATGGAGGTTGATGCAGCCAGCGCTTGATGCAAGAAGGCACTGGCACGAGCCAATCAGTAGGGCATACATATGAAGATGCCACGTTAACCTTCCAGTCTGAAAGGGGTCAGCTGGTTTCCCCATGTATAATAATAATCCTTGCATTTCATACGGCAGCTTATCATGCCATTTGAGACGTCTCAAAGCACTTCACAGAATATACTGTAAAGTGAATTGACTATATATTCCATGGGTGAAACGTGGCAGCCATAGCAGTGTCCCACAAACAGTCATGGAGTGATTGACAAAATTATTTATTTGAAGGGATTACCCTTGAAAAACGATCCTCCATTTGTCTAATAACCGGTTTCTACTTACTGCTAGATAAACAGAGGAGTGTGGAGTTAGGAAACGTGCAGAGTTTCACCCTGCCGCCGAATTGAACCTTGGTCCTCTCACTTGCGAGCTGAGTGATCTAACCGATATAGCGCAGAACTCCGAATGATGGTGGTGGGAGATTGCAATTGACTTCAGTGAATCAAGAAGAGAAAAGTGTTGCCTGAATCCCTGCTCCTGATCAGGAGCTGCTTGTTGCCAGGCTTTGATTCTGCCTCTTCAAAATCTCATTCTAATTACAGTTCCATAAGACAAGAATGTGCCGAGGCATATTCTCAACAACTAGTTTCTAAACTTTAACCAAGAATCATCAATACATACTGTATTTAAATGCTTCAATACATACGCTACCTACATATGCTTTTTCAGCCATTCATTTCAACAGGCCAATGTTGCCTGTTTTCCAAACTCTCACTCATTTTTATTACTTTCCTGCTCTTCCCAGTTCGCTAGGTTCTGCTTCTTGTTGGGTGAACTCACTGAACCATCAGGGGAAGCTTCCCTTGTGCACTTTGATCTGATGCCAATGGGATGCATGCAAATACTCCCAAACGAGTTAAGAATAGATGCCGACGAGATGAGTTTTGTTTTCTGATCAAACCAACTTGGTATGCAACATCTAACATTTTATACATATGACCCTTGTCTGGTTTCGAAATAATTGCCTATTGCAGTCTTTTCCTGTTAAATTGTCAAAGTCAAATAATAGTTGTAACAAATTGCTGTGGATGAATGTTAGATTTGTCTGACCACAAGCTTCCTGAGTGTTTCAGTCAGACCTTCTGTTCCTGGAATATGTACCAGACTGAGCGTCCCCGTTGTATTAAGTGATTTGTAATTAAAGTCTCACCAACCCCGTTCTTGAATAAATCACTGACAATAAAGTTTTGTTATTCCTCCAGCATTACTAATCCCACTCAATCATAATCCATGGTTTCTTAATTGGAAACGAAAGAGATACACAAGTGTTACTCAGGTATGGCTCGACAAAAATGCAAGTTTCCTGCTATCTTTTGAATTGGCTGACAATCTGCCACTGCCACCTCCCTAGGCAGCTCATTTCATACAATCACCATTATCTGCGTAAACCAATTAAATCAGAACCATCTGTCGCCAACCACTTTCTGAGCTTTTGTCTTTTTATTTCTACTTGATTTCTAAGTGTGGGGATGGGGGTGGGGGGGGTGGGGGGGGGGGGTGGGGGGGGGGGCAGGAGAGGGCAACAACAACAAAATTACATTTGTGTAGCCTTTCACGTCAGGAGGCTCTTCCCAAGGCACTGGACAGACAGTATTTTGGGCCCGAGCTGGGGGTTTGGGATTGGAGTGGGTGGAAGGCAGGATGGAAAAGTGATTGATTGAAGGAGACAAGGGATCGGCAACATCCTTAGCCAGGAATATATTAATAGTGGAAATATTGATCCTTGCATTTGATATAGCTCCTTATGACGCTGTTGATACATCTCAAAGCATTTGATAGATTATATTGTAAAATTGTCTGTATTTTGTGGGTGAAATGAGACAGCCAATTGTCCCACAAACAGTTGTGGATTGAGTGACCAATTTTTGGGGGCAGGATTATTACCCCCAGAAAGTTCCTATTTACCACTCGGTAAACAAAGGCAAGTAGAATAAGGAAAGATTCTCCCAGTATCCTGGCCAACAATTCCCCAGATAAAATTGGTTATTCACTTCATGGCTGTTCATCGGATATTGCTGTGTGCTAATTGATTGACTCAGTCACCTACAAAATTTCATTTGTATCGTGCCTTTCAAATCGGGAGGATTCCGAGGCACTCCTCCAAAACGGTGGTAAATAATGATTAGAATGGGTTTCCATTTGACATACACAAATGGGTGTGATAGACACATTTGAGTATGGGGTAATAGGAAGGGGTTGCAGTCTGAGTAGATGAAATCCAATCCAATTCAAAGCTACTTCATTATTGGACATGCTGAGGTAAGCACAGTTTGCCAAGAGCCAAGGGCTGGGGACCCCAGAGGGTTTTGGGGAAACTGCTGGAGTCTAACCAGCGAAAACTGCACAGCTTGGCATTGAAAATAATCCTTGCCATTGATATAAGTGCTTTTCATGTCTTCTCTGCATCTCAAAGCGCTTCACAAAATGTACTGTGAAGTGGATTGACTGTCTGTTTGTGGGCAAAACGTGGCAGCCAATTGCGCGCAGTCCCGGTGTGCTGCCGTGGCAAGCTCACCCACGACTGTCCAGCTACTGACCACCCTAATCATTAAGGTTAACAGAAGCTGAGCATTAGCAAACAAAATGTACAATCAATCTACTTTACAGTAAATCCTGTGAAGCGCTTTGAGGCGTCTTGGCGACGTGATTTGGTGCTTTATGAAATGCAAGGAGTATTATTGTTATTGGTGGTGTTTGACAAGGACGCAGGCTACATCAATGCAGTTGGGCTGATGTTATTTTCGTTGCTACTGTATTACAGTATTGCCATTGCTCCCTCTGGCGCACAGGCGAAACATTATGAATGAAAATGTAAATGAATGAATTGAATGAATGAAACAACCATCTTGCTTTGGTTATGAATGGGAAGCCACGCCCTCCGTCGGTCCTTCGGGTGGCGCATCTGACGTACGGTTACGCGCGAGCGTACGTATGACGTCCGCGGGTTGCCGGCACAAGAAGGGGGGGGGAAAAAAAAGCGGCGCGAGGAGGTGGAGGGCAGAGACGGTGTGGAGTGCGCATGCGCGAGTTAGACACAGCAAGTAGAGGGAGCGCGAGACACAGAGAGAGAGGACAGCGCGCGAGGGGCCTGAACCCCGCCCAACCGTCCTCCCGCGCGAGCCTGAGACGCCAACCGACAAGCCGCCGCCTCACAGACCCAGCCTCACCCACACAACCACCGCCGCTCCCCCCCCGCCCGACCCGGGGGAATATGAGCCCCCCTCGGCCCGTCCATGTGGATTTCCCGGTCGCTGCCCAGGGGAGCGTTACTCGCCGAGGAAGCTAATCAGCGGCTGCCCAGGCCCGAGCTGGCCCAGGGGCGCCTGTACCCCCGCTGTTACCAGCGCCCTCACCCCGCCATGGCCGCCGCTTTCTGCGGCCAGGAGCAGCAGCAGAAGCCGCCGCCGCAGTCCAAGCCCAGGCAGGAACAGCACCAGCAGGCGCCGCCAGCCCGACCTCCCAGCCGGCAGCAGGAGACGTTGTCGTGCGGCTTGTGCTGTGCCCGCGGGCCGCCGGCTGCCGTCTCGGGGTCGCGGTCCCGGGGCAGCCCGGCTCTGCAGGCTGACGAGGTGCGGCTGCTGCCCTGTAGGCACTCGCTGTGCCAGCCTTGCTTGGACTCGCACGGCCGACGCCGTATAGGCGGTGGCGGTAACCGGAGCCGGGCCGGCGCATCCCCCGAGGCCTCGCCGGGTCCCTCGGACCTCGGCTGCCCCATCTGTGAGCGCCGGGTCCCGGCCGCCTCCCCGGCGGGCGACAGCGAAGCCCTGCCGGCCGAGCTGTTGCTGCTCAACAACCTGCTGGATGTGGTGTCGGGGGCCGAGGAGGAGCTGGACGGCGGCGGCGGTGGTGGAGGCGGCGGCGGGGTGAGCGGCAGGGGCGGCCGAGGCAAGGGCTCGCAATCAGGCTGCAGCTCCTGCGATGAGGGGGCGCCCGTGACCTCCCGCTGCATGGACTGCGCCGAGTACCTGTGCGACCACTGCGTGAGAGCGCATCAGCGGGTCCGCCTGACCAAGGAGCATGTTATCCACCGCTTCAGGCAGCAACACTACAACCAGCAGCCCTTTTCCGGGCTGTCTCTCCCCCACGAGCGGGTCAGCTACTGCCAGCAGCACGAGAACGAAGTGAGCTCTTTACTGCCTTGCATTTCTGCTTTTATCCTTTATCCCTCTTACTGGTGTGGATTGGTAAATCCATGTGGGGGGTGGGGAAGAGGGTGTCTGTAGCTTGTAAGTTTTGTTGTTGCAGGAACGGCAGTTTGAAAGAAAAAGAAAATTAAATGAGAAATTGCTGTTCCATTCTCTCTGGTACAATTGCAACCGTTTTTGTGTGTTTTTTTCGTTTCGCCTGTCGTTTAGTATTTCGAGTTAATCATTTTTCTATCTTCTGATTCTAAAGATCCTGTTTTTAAAAACAATACATGTATGGTCTTAATTTGTTCTGGCTTGGATGTATGAATTGAACTAAATTCGTAAACTTCACACGATACGGTTCAACTTTTTCGAACCGTATTGAATAAATCAACACGTTTCGTTATAGTTTTAATCGTGCCCGCCCCCCAATATTCGTAAGGGCGGGTTGCCCTTTCGTGCATTTCCTACCTTTTGTGTATTCTGTTAATTTTCAATGGCTTTTTCATCCCATGAGATGTAAAAGTACAAATGTTTAGCAACGTTCTAGACTCTTCATTTTTCGTTGTTATCGTCTGGAAAGGGTTTGGGAAGTTGTTTCTTTATTTGTCCTAAACACGGATTAATTGACAAATGCTGACCCGATTTTCCATCAATTGTAGTGAGAATCCATGTATGTAATTAACTAAAACGATGTAATTTATGAACTCTTCGAGTTGTCACAAATGCTTTTTATTTGTATCGATTCCAATTAGTTCCAATTTCCATCTAAGACCTATACTTACATATGTCTAACTACATGTTTAATTGCTGAATTTTTCTCTCCCGAAAGTCATCATTATGAAGAGCATTTTTTTACGCGTGAAAACGGATGTGTGGTAAATGATCACGCTTTGTACATCTTAAATTTATTTTAATTCGTAGGTGGGAATAAAATGGCAACGGATTTTATTGATAAAAAGTTTCTTAATTTATAGCAATGTTTGCGAATGTACAGTGGTACCCTACGACGATCAAAACATCTTTCATCGTTGCAATGCCACAACTGGAAACAGTGTCCCCTCAGAACGGGAATGTGGTATCAAGGATTTTAAAACATCAAATAAATGAATTGAGATCACAACGCTCCGTGTTTCGGATGGCTAAGCGTAGAGTCGTTAATGCTGTGTTCCGGAAAGCGTGCAGTGCATGGCATATCAGCGATTTATCGATTAAACTTGAAGGTGCTGTAGGTTATGGTAATACATGAATCACTCGACTTGTATTTTAGCATTTAAGATGGTGACTGATCGTGTGAATTTCGGTTGTTACTTGTATATACAAAATGCTTTATTCGACGCTCCACCCCCCCCCTTCATAGTACTGGTTTGCTTTTTCCAAACAAAATGGTGTCTGCAGTTGGGCGGGCTGTTACAGCGTGCGCTTTACTCTAAAGAGATTAGCCCAGGTCCATTCATGTTTTACGTGCTGTAAGCAAAGGGCTTTGTCCCCTCAACCTCGCGCTGATTCCTCCAGCAACAAAACGTGAAGAGGGCACCAGCATAGACTGAGGTGTATAGCGTATAGTAAGCACCAGCTTAAGCATTCATTCAATTTTGTCCTCTCTTTCGTATTGGATAAAGTGTTCATAAAATATCATCTTTACCACCAAAGCTTCATATTTAGTCCTGTTAATGCCTAGTGTATACTATTGGGTCTATCAATGAACATGGAGTAGCCTTCACTTAAATTGGCCCGTGATAATAATAATAATGTGTTTGGAGAAATAAAGAGGAATGCATTCCAAGTATTTTAATAGAGGGGATAGCCAAGATGTCTCAGACTTGAAGTGCAAGTTAAATCGTAGTGAGATCACACTAGTCAATATCTTCTGATGTAGAAGCAGAGATAACTGCCTGTTGCAGTTAAGAATGGAGCATTGTTCCTGTTATGGTCAGAAAGCTAGCTATCATTTATTGCACAACATTAAAGAGGCCAATGCATAATGTTGTTAATGCATTTATAAAGGATACAATGTTTCAGGTGGGTTGTATTTATAAGTGTATTTCTACTGAAGGATTATTGGATGAAATTTGTGATTTATTTGACTGGATGGTTCAGGAATGCTCGAGTGATCAATCGGGCTGATATTACTGTGGCTACAGCCTGTGCCTCCTCCATGTTTGAAGACAGGATAGGATTGCTTTCCACTGAAGTTGAGTAAACGTACTAAATGAGACGTTGATAAGATGTAAAAAGTGCTCCAATATATCAAATGCAAGGATTATTATTATTGATATTAAATTGTGCTGATGGCAGCGGGGAGGCAAGTAGTTACATTTCCTTCACCATGGCTCCCTCGTTCTCCTCGATCTATCTGCCAGCTTTGATACCGTGGACCATTCAATCCTCCTCCAGCGTCTTCTCCTATCTCAACCTTCAAGGTTCTGTTTTTAACTGGTTCAGGTCCTATCTTTCACACCGTCTCTCCACTTTGTGTCTGCTAACGGCTTTTCTTTCAGCCTCCGCACTGTCTTGTGCCGCATTCCTCGGAGCTCTGTCATTGGTTTCCCCCCTCTTCACCCTCTACATACTCCCCTTCGGTGATATCATCCACAGACATGGGGTAAATTTCCACATGTATGTGGAATGCCCCCAACTCTATCTCCACCCTCAACTCCAGAACTACTGGCACCCTGACTGTCTGCCTGTCTGACATCAAGTCCTGGATGCGGGACAACTTTCTTCAGCTCAATGTCAGCGAGACTGAGGCTCTCCTGATTAGCTCGTGTCAGCGCCTCCGCACCTCAGGCGCTGGCAGCATCCAAGGCTCAGCACCTCTCGAAGTCAGTCAGGAACCTGGGCGTCTTGCTTGACCCTAAATTGTCCTTGCTCCCCCACATCCATGCCATGACCTTCCACCGCCTCTGTAATATTGCCAGACTCCACCATTGCCTCACCCCTCAGGCTGTTAAAACCCTCACCTGCATTTGTCACATCAAATTCAAGATCCTCGTCCTCACTTTCAAGGCTATTCACGGCCTTGCCCCTTCCTATCTCTGACCTGCTGGCTCCCTATATCCCTCTGTTCAACGGGCTTTGGTCTGCTCCATGTATCCCCGTTCCATCATCGGTGGCTGGGCTTTCAGCCTCTGCCCCCACACTCGGGAACTTCATCCCACAGTCCCTTTGCCTCGCTTCTTCCCTTGCTTCTTTCAAGGCTGGTCTCAAGATCCTGCTCTTCGATCGTGCCTTCTGTCGCCCTCCCAACTCGCTGCCTCCAACCTCCCATGCTCGGGTCCCAGCCCCCGATTGTTCAGCAACTTGGGATGTCCTCCCAATGTGAGAGGCACAATGTCATTTTGTTATTGATGTAAGTTATAATAATTATCTGCGCATTTCATATAGTCATCAAAATGCTTGACAGGATTTTATTGTGAATTGTGGTACCATGTGTATTTTGTAGACAAATGAGGCAGCCAATTTGCCCACAGCAATGGTTTGCAAGAAACCATAAAATAATTAACCCTGTTTGTGGGGGGGATTGTTGACCAGGGTGTTGGGACAAACTCCATTCTCCATTCAAATAGTGCACGGGATTTGAACAGGCAGATACGGCCTCAGTTTATTGTGTCATCTGAAGAACAGCATTTCCAACAATGCAAGGCACCCCCACTATTAGTGTTAGCCTCTACCATGTTCAAAGTCTTGATTTGGGGCTTGAGCCCCACAACCCTCTGGTTTTGAGATGAGAGTGCTATTGAGCCAGGCTGACCTGTATGTATGGCCTTTAAATAATTCCACCGAAGTTGGGAACTGTGAGAGAATTGGGAAATTCAGTGTTGTTGGTTCTTCTCAGTTACTGGGGTTCAAGTATATGAGGGTGGTGGTGGGGTCGGGGGAAGAGAGAAAGACTTAAATGCTGTTCAATCACTTGCCATTGGAAAGTATTTGAATGCAGGAAACGGAGTACAAATGTAGCTGTGTTCTTTGATAAAATTGGTGTCCTGCTGCTCACTTATGAAGAATGCTCATTTAAACCTAAGTACTGGAGAGAACTACTAGTGCAGTGTGTTTGTAGCTGTATGCAAGTATTGAGTCTCCATTTTCTAAAGAAGAGAAGTGATATTGAAATGGAAGCTTGCCTCCCATATGGTGTCTAATTGACATGCTGTGTCAAATGATGAGGTACAGTCATTGAAAGAGTTAGTTGATTGGGCAGAGAAATGACAAACAATTTATTGTGGATAAATGTGACATTGTCTTGGGAGGAGAAATAGGGGGAACAAGTATATGGTGAGTGGTAAGGAAAATGAGTGGAAGAACAAAGGGCCTTGGGGATTAATGTACATAAACGTTAAAGGTGGGAAGGCAGGTGGACAAAACTGTCAAAATAGCTAATGGAATCCTGGGTTTTAAAAATCTATAATTCTGAGAATTCTTGCATTTAATATTGTGCTTCATTTGTAGAGCGCCTTTCACGTCGGGAGGATGTCCCAAGGCACTGAACAGACGTCTCAAAGCACTTCACAGAATATACTGTGAGCTGAATTGACTATATATGTGGGCAAAACGTGGCAGCCAGTTGTGCACAGCAGTGTCCCAAAAAACGTTGTGGGTTGAAGTGACCAATTTATTGGGGTTCTTTTTGAGCGATTATTAGGTGTGTGAAATAAGGAAACTTGCCTAATCCAACCCATGAGATAACAAGATACCCATGAATATCGATCAGTCATCAAAAAATTACCTGATTACATGAGAGGATGTCAGTCTGTGTGTGGGGCACCGCTGCGCTCACTGGCTGCCGCGTTTTGCCTAGAGATATGCAGTCAGTTCACCTTGCAGTATATTCTGTGAAGCGTTATGAGACGTATATAAAAAAACGTGAAAAGTGCTATATAAAATGCAAGGATTATTACTATTGAGAGGCGTGAGCTCTAACCACAGAGCTGTAACTCCGCTATACCATGCTAATAAAGATGAGATGTTTGTGTGTGTATCTATACTAATAAAGCCAAATTGTCTAACCAATTGGTATAGAGCTATGATTTATACCTCATTGGAAAGGTCTTGCAGGGAAGAGTGTCATGGGCATTTATTTTTTCGGGGATGTCCTCTTGTGACCTGAATAAGATAATCAAACATGTATGGAGTCCTCCCAACAGAAGATCCTAGACGAAAGAGAGAATGCTGATTAAGTGAAACTGGTTGCAAGCATGGCTGCAAGGGGTACAGATGGTATAATATTAATGCTGAACTTGTATAAATCTTTAGACTGCAATTAAAATATTGTGTCCTGCTTTGGTCAACCCCAATTTAGGAAAGGGGTCAAAGTGATGAGAGGATATTTACAAGGATGATTCCAGGGATGCATGGTTTGGTGTATGAGCGGAGTGCTGGCACGTTCTGCTGGAGCAGCGTTGAGTAGTGAACAGATAGAGGTGTAAAATTATGAGGTGGTTTGGTGGAGTCAACAGGGTGAAATTATTTCCAGTGGTGATTGATCGCAGGTTAGAGGGCATCAATTTAATACAGCGCCTTGGGACGTCCTCCCGACGTGAAAGGCGCTCTATAAATGTAATTTGTTGTTGTTGATGTTGGAATACGGAAGGATAGAAAGGGAGGTTGGGAGAATATTTTTTCTTGCACAGAATAAGTAGGATATGGATTGCTGTATCAGAAACTGGTTGAGACTGAATCCATATTGGCCTTTAATAAGAGGGAACTAGTCAAATAGAGAGTCAGCTACTGGGATATGTGGAAAGGGTATTGAATGTGACTAAGGATTACTTTTGAGGGAACCGGAATAGTCATAATGGCCTTTTGTGCTGCACAACAACAACTTCAATTTATAAAGCACCCTCCACGCCGGACGGCATCTCGGAGCGCTTCAAAGTAGCCGAGACCGAGCCAGGGGCAGGAGTTGAAAGGTGACCAAAGGTGCGGTCGAAGAGAAAGGTCTTTAGCTGTAACCTGAAACTGGGAAGAGAAGGGGGTGAGGCGAAGGGAGTGAAGAAGGGAGTTCCAGAGCCCCGGGGCATAGTAGCTGAAGGCGTGGCCGCTGAGGGTGGAGTGGAGGATTCGGGGACATGGAGGAGGCCACACCCTGTGAAGGCAGCGGGTGCTGGTTTGGGAAGAGGAGATCAGAGAGGTAGGGGGTGCAGAGGAGTGGAGGAACTTGAAAACATAGGTAAGGATCTTGAAGTCGATCCTCTCAGGGAAAGGGAACCAGTGAAGTCTGGGGTAATGGGGGAGCGAAGCTTGGTGAGGGTGAGTATGCGGGTACATTTCTATAGTTCTTTGACCTGTTTTTTTGGCACTGTCAACCAACTACTCCATCCTCGATTGCCTCTCCCTCTTTCACCTCTGTTAGACTGCATTGTCCTGATTCCATTCCTACCTTACTCCCTGTCTCCACTGCTTCTCTGATGGTGTATCCTTGCAGATATCTCAGGGCTTTACACACTGTTGCTCATCTACATCATCCCTCTAGGCAGTGACAATGTTAAATACAGCGTTAACTTCAGATGACTACAGATGAGATCTGAATGTGCTTTTACATTTTGTTCACTTATCATTCACTGATGCTTTAACTGCTTGCTTGTAACTCTTTTAACACCTTTGATCACCTCCACTTTACCGTTACTTCGCATCTGACTGCGACCTCTTCAATAATCTACACGTAAAACCATATATGTGCAAATTGGTCCTGAGGTCATCGCAGCATTGTTGATCTTGAATACTTTTTCCTATACAATATTTGAGTGCATGTTTGTTTTGCATAAATAAATATTCGGTACAGGAACTTTGAAATAAGTTGTCATTAATCAAGATTTGTATTAGATTAAACCCTCTCTTCCCCTACCCCCCCATAAAATTAATTACTCACTCGATGGCTGTTTGTGGACATTGTTGTGCACAATTGTACTACTATGTCTGTTTACAAATAAAGTCACTCCATTTTGCAGTAATTCTTATGAAGTACTTTGAGACATCCTAGCAACCTGATAAGGTGCTATACAAATGTAATTTTGTTGTTGTATACCAAATGTAAGGATTATTATTCAATGCTGTTGGGTTGTATTCTCCACACATAGAGCAAAATGGCCATAAACCTTTTGCGATGTTTTCCCCCTTTTGCAACCCCCTGACCCCCATCTTGTATCCTCAGCATGGGAATGGTGAAGTTAATTGCTACATCCTTGCTTAATAATAATAATAATAATAATCCTTACATTTGATATAGCACTTTTCACGTCTCAAAGCGCTTCACAGAATAAACTGTAAAGTGAATTGACTGTATATTTGTGGGTAAAACGCAGCAGCCAATTGCGCACAGCAGTTTCCCACAAACAGTTGTGGATTGAAACAACCAATTTTATTATTGCTCTTTTGAGGGATTATTATTAGGCGTGTGGGGTAATGAAACTTGCCCGAGGTTTCTCCCTAACCTGCCTGAAACACGCTTGTGAGGCGAATGCACTGAGCTACACGACTCAACGTCTTAACAGATGCTAATCTGGTTTATGATGTATGGGTTGATCTTTTTCATCTAGGAAATGGGGGAAGAGGGGCTTTTTTCCCCCCACAAACTAGCCACCCTAGCATTCTTGTTTGTTGCCTCGCTTTCCTCCAAATGTTTAACTCGGGCTAAGTCCCTTGCTTCTTCCAACCCACCATTGGCTTCTGCGGTTTTAACCACTGTTCTTCTCCAATTCTCTGCTTTGCTTTATCTCTCCCAGGCTAAAAGACTTTTCTGAAAATCTATTTTAAATTGCATCTAGTTGCTTTCCCCATCCTTCTTCCCACTTTGCTGTGCACTGTCCCTCTAACTGGTGTGAATGGTGCATAACTTGCTGTTGTTGAATGAAAGTTACACTTTCACATAAATGTTCTGTACAAGAACTTAGCATTAAAGTGTCATTAATAAAGACTTCTATTACATTAAACCATTCAATCCGAATCGTAATCTTTTTCGCTATCAATATGCTAGACTGATCTGTCCTCCAAATGAATGACATTATAATGTGTAATTTGCTGCCACGGTTGCATTTCTTCAGCTCAAACTATTACAAAGTGGAGTCCTGTAGCTCAATGGTTAGAGCCCTTGCCCTACAAGCGAGAGATCTGGGTTCAAGTCCAGGCAGGATGAAACCTTGGGCACGTCTCTGTACTCCACACACCTAATAATAATCCCTCAAAAAAACCAGTAATAAATTGGTAATTTCAATCGATGAGCATTTTGCCCATGTACATACAGCCAGTTCACTGTACAGTATATTCTGTGAAATGCTTTTAGATGTCTAGAGGACATAAAAAGCACTATATCAAATGAAAGATTTATTATGACAAAGTAGTCTATTAAGTGTGTAAAATCATTGCGCATTAATCAGAGAGGTTAATGTTCGTTCAACTCCCACTGTATTAATGGTTGTGTTTTTTTTAATGATCTTTGAGATTGCCTGATCACACAGTTTAAAACTGATATCTTTGTTTGGTGGTTTACGTTTTCTGTTAATTTCTAGTAAGCATCTGTTCTGTGTGACCTTCTCAGAATGCTGCACAGCTGTGTAGTTTTATTGATCACATAGTGGTGCTAGTTGGTGGTGCCAATCTAAATTTAATGTTTTCTTGGAGGTGTTTGCTTTAAATCTATATATAGGTTTTTATTTGTTTATTTCTGTGAATGGGATAGATACATCCTGGTTCATAACTTTTTATTCTTCTTTCCGCCCTCCCCCAAGTGTCCCCATGTGGCAGCTATGCCACACCAGTAAACTGGGCAGGACTGATCCTGTGACTTATCACTATGCTGACCTGAGGATGTCAGACTGAATTAGTTTACTTTGTGTTTTAATAAACAACTTTAGAAATTGAGTGTATGTTGTAAGTGTAATACTGTATATCTTCATGTCTTGCGTCTCGCCTAGAATTTCGAGTTATGGGGTTGGGGGGTGGGTGGGTGTGGGAGGTGTGTATAATTCTTCTATGAAGGGAAGGAACACCCAATCCAGCCGATACCTAACATCCAGAGGCTGAGCTTTTATGTGATTGATGGGGAGATTTAAAAGCCTTTTTTTCTGCAATCGGATGTACATTTAAACATTTTTAAAAACCTGGCTAATTTGTTTTACATATAAATCACACTTAGCCAAATGTCCAAATATAAAAGATGAATACAATGAAACATAAAATAAATTTAAAAATAAAAGAATAATTACAAAGAAAGAAAATTAAGTGCTACACAGCACTGAATTGATGTTGGAAGGGTGCTACCAATTATTACATTTAGTGTAGTTTGTGGCTTTTCTGGCAAAGGTGTTCCCTCAGTTTTGCTGAATACTGTTTCGGTTAAGGCAAGAGAAAATGATAATAGGGAACTGCTTTTTACTTTATTATCCTTGATTTGCAGAAAGTGTTGGCAGCATTGCTGCTATGTAAATACAACAAACTAAAGGCGGAGTAATATGTTGCTGTACATTTTATCAAATTATCCTTGGGACATATTGAACCTGAAGCCTGTCTTTAAACTTAGTAGTTTTAGAGAAACTGTGTTTTACATGTTCACTTTTGCTTTGGAAAACATTTAACTGGAACTAGTGAGAGGAATTAAGTTGTTAATAAATATGCAGTTTATTAGCAAGGACTTGGTTACTGGAACAAGAGAAGCTGTATGTGCGTACACACGCGAGCACGGGCTTCAAAGTTCACTTCTGATTCCAATTGTTGCAGAGACTGAATGGCTAAGCAGTGGTTACAGCAGCAGCTGCTGTTAGAGCATTAACAATGAATGGCAAAAAGGCATGGCAGTCTTTTAAGTCACTGGTGACCTTCTATCCCCAGGGATGTGACTCTAGATACCTTATTTTGAATTGATGTGCTTTGGGCAAGACTCCAGGCAACTAAGAGAAAATAGGATCCTGCACACAAACACTCTTGTGTAAGTTGCTGCAGTTCTATTATCCTGTTTGCAGTGAATTTAAAACCAGCTTACTTGTCTTCCGCTTTTCAATCCTGCTTCTTTGGCGCTGATGTGTTTATATTTTAAAAAGCATATATTTATACACATGCTGTAAACTACGACATTGCAAGTTGATTCTGTGGTTTATTTCTCCATCCTGTGGAGATGTGTGGGAGTAGTCTGATTATGGTGGTGGGTGATGTTGAGGAGGGAAGAAGTGATGATAGAAGTATGACATCCATTACAAAATGTGATGACTTGTTACCCAACTGTTCCATTAATCCTTTAGTTTTCTTGCTGAATCTTCATTTTATGGATTTTTCTGTCTTCTTATTGCACCAACACTTTTTTAGCCTTGCTGAAATATCACTATAGCACTTTCCCATTCCCATTAACACAATCATCAAGTTGCTTCCTTGTTTAACCAATTTTGACTTTACTTTTTTTCCTGTGGATCTGGTGATATGCATTCCCATGCATTTTGCAACCATAGTGTGAACATTGTAGCCACAAATTCACCAATTGAATGCCTCTTCCTTTGTGTGTGCATGCCGTAGTAAAGCTTGCATTTATACAGTGCTCTTAATGCGTGGTAGCATCTTGGAGAACGGAAAATGAGAGAGGATGGGAAGAAAATGTATGGGGGACATTTTGTGGAGTCCTGTAGCTCAGAGGTTCAAGCACTCATCTAACAAGTGGGAGACCTGAGTTCAATTCCAGTCAAGGTGAAATCATGAGCAAATTTCCTTATTCCACATGCCTATTAATAATCCCTCAAAAAAATCGGTCATTTCAATCCACACCTGTTTTGGGGACACCGCTGTGCATAGTTTATAATAAATATACATAAATATTGTGTGGGTATATATATAGTATATTATATACAGTAAAAGCCCGTTTATCCGGCACCTGATCAACCATAACTTCTGTATAACCAGCATTGCAAAAAAAAAGTCCACATTCGATTAACCCGAATTTATCTGGGAAAATGCATTGAATAAAAAATTATCTTTTTTTTCGTTTTCGGCTGAATATCTGGCAGGCGCTTTAACCGGCATTGGCCAGGACCGGGGGTGCCGGATAAACGGGCTTTTACAGTATGTATATACACACACTACTTTACAATATATTCACTTACAGTATATTCTGTGAAGCCCTTTGAGACATCTAGAAGACACGAAAAGCACTATTATCAAAATGCAAGGATTATGATTATTATTTTCGGGCCTGTTTCAGTGACGATTATGCCTAGCTTTTTCTCTGCTATTGATTGGCCTGTGAATTTCTTACATGATTTTTCAGGCTTGTAGTATCTGATTTTGAAAAAAAAAAGCTTGTTCTCGTCTGTCAGTGTCACTAATGTCCTATTGTAATCTCAGATCAGGTAAATATCCCAATTTATGGGCGTATCTATAAGAAGGCTACATCTCTGGTTAGGTGTACTTGGTGTTATCAGTGTCCCAGCAACAGAATGCAAACTCGGTTTGGCATTATAGAGGCATCATACTCTCTGGTACAGATTACAGACAACTAGAAGCTGATGCATGAAATAGAGCACATATCGCTCTGGCATAATCTGGGAGTCTGGTTCCATGCCCTAATGCTAGATGATTTGGGAGGGAAGAGTACAATAGTTAAATGTGCAGCGGGAAAATTAGGATAACATCTATTAAATGCGCATTGGTATTTGTAGCAGTTTTCATATAATTTGTTTACTTGCACTCACTAAGCTGCTCTTGAAAATTGCCTTTTCTCTTCTGCCTTGTCCCACCAGAAATCATTGCGTACTGACAGAAAGATGAAATAACCCGAAACCGCTACTATTGTCAGCACTTGGATAAAAATTGTATTTTGGCATATGGCCAGGGCAGTTGAAGCTGGCACATGTCCAGATATTGAGGTGTCAACAACTGTGAGAAAAGAAATGATTATGCAATTGTATTGCCTGTAGGCAAGAGTTCAGGGAAAGGTTTGCTGAAGAGCATGCATCTGCATTGTGCCTGTAACGAGAGAAAGAACAGCGTGGAGAAAAATAGCTAGCAGATTTCATGGGCTAATCTTGCACATCATTGGCAGTGAACATCTTGGGCATCACTAGTTTGATCTTCCTTTTTACAAATCTGAGGACTATGTATTTCAAAAGCACAAATTTTGCTCTTTGGTATAGATTGAATGAAGTCCTTTGCAGGCCAGGTACATACTAGTGGCTACATTCTTAAAGTAGCTTATTTTTAGAATTTGGGTGCTATAAGAGCAAGCTTTCTATTGATCGAGAGAAATGAAATTTACTTGAAGCAACTATTTTCTGTGGTTCATACCTTGTGATCATTCTTCATTTCCATATTAAGCAACAACAAAATTAAATTTATAGAGCACCTTTTATGTTGGGAGGACGTCCCAAGGCGCTGAAGCAGTGATACATGTGTGTGATACCTCACAAGCTTTGCCCTGTAGTAATTTGCATGTGCAAACATCATCCATTGAATGCATCCGACAGAGCATCCTGCAGGTAATGAAGAGCATTTGTACTTCATGAAATTAATACATTGAGAGGTTACTCATGATGGCTTGATATCTGGTTCCTTTCAAGCAGGGAGTCATTTAACATGTTCACTTGGTGGACCATACCAGTATGTTGTTTCATAAATCCAACTATTGCATTGCTTCTAGAAATATGTTTGGGCAACTTAATTTAAATTTAATACAACATAAAATTAATGGTTTTAATAAAATTTCACTTTCACTAGTATGTACCTGGCTTGCAATGGAGTTCATTATACTCAATGCTGTGTCCCATTACATGTGTATGTGAATAGTGCCTTGTCTGCTATCTTTAACTACCTCTGAGACGGCATTAGCTCAATGGGAGTGTTATTTATATAATGCAGAATGCAGGGTTGGTTTGATAAATTCCAGTACAGTCTAATAACTCACATAATAATAATAGTCCTTGGATTTGATATAGCGCTTTTCACGTCTTCTAGATGTCTCAAAGCGCTTCCCAGATTAGACTGTAAAGTGAATTGCCTGTATACTTACGGGCGAAACGCGGCAGCCAATTGCGCACAGCAGTATCCCACAAACAGTCATGGATTGACATGACCAATTTTTTTTTTGGAGGGATTACTATTAGGCATGTGGAGTAAGGAAACTTGCCCACGGTTTGGCCCTGACCTGCCTGGATTCGAACACAGGTCTCATACTTGTAAGGTGAGATCTCTAATCACTGATCTACAGGACGTACTTTCACAAACCTATAGTTTGAGTGGTGGTTACTACATTGCAAAATCTTTATTTTCTGTAAAGTGGATGAGAAATGTTGCATTTGCAAAACTAGAAATTGCTGTTCACATTACACCAGTTTTGTGAGTGAAATCCTGCAATTTGCTACCAAATTCTAATTTTCTTTGAAAACTAGAGATCCTGAAATCCAGCAAAGCTTATTTCCTTCCTGATATTGGACATTTGGATTGTAGACAGGAAAGGATTTGCAAGCAGTAAGCAGTATGTTGCACTCTGTCGAACTCCAGGCTTTTCAACCCCATTGTAGCTAACAGAGGATCTGTTCAGGATATTTCAGGCTTCTAATTGTACAGCTTGTGCTCATTAGTTAACTCATAATTGGTATCTGTCATTCTTTCTTCCCACCCCCACCCCTCCCATATGCGTGCACCACATGTTTTCAAACACTGAAAATTCACAATATTGTATGGTATATTAATTTTGTTTTAAGAAGTTCAACGTTTGTAGCTGGCTCAAAGTTCCTGCTTCACAGTTCCTGCTTACACTGTTTCAGCTACTATATAATTTGAGGAAAATTTAATTGCAGCACAATTGTGGGGAATTGCAGTTTCAGCATTTTACCAATTTGACAATTTTAATCAAAACCAGATAGTATTGGCTTCTTTCAGGATTGACATTTTAAATGTCTTAAGTGGGTGGAATGAGCTGTGACCCAGGAAGTTCTGCTCTTAAAAGCTGAGGTGAAATGTTCTAATTGTAGAATTTAGACCGTACACATTATAACAGCTATGGTTGTCTGAAATGGTTTCCTATGTTGTTGGGTTTTAAAATGTAATGGAATTACAAGTTTGATTGGGCTAACTGGAAACTAGAACCATTCGCGCATTTGCCAGTGACTTGTGCTGAAATCACTTGATTACAGCTCTTTTATTCAATATTGTTTCTGATCTTGATCCTTAAGTACTTTATACAATGAATCATTTCAAGTGACTGTTAGACCAAAATTGTTTTTGTTAAATAGGCCCTCCATAAAGACAAGTGCCATGGTGGTTCAGTGGAACTTTATTTGGTGAAGTCTGATAACTTGTGCATTTAAGAGTTTTTTTTTAGCTTTATTGATTTATTGGCAAATAATCATTTTGTAATTTTGTTGCAAGGGTCTGATTGCTCAACATTGGCATTGTGTTGGAATCATTAATACCGAAACTTACCAATGGAAATTTCCTAACATTTGTAAATATGGGATATTTTTTAAATATCGGGCAGGCAATTGGTATTTGACTGTTTGTTGGAATAAAGCCTATTTTTAAAAAAAGTTTTTAAAGGTTGGAGATCGGTTCTGGTCTTGTGGTGAATTGGAAATTTGCTGATTATTGGCTTAAACTTCTCTTCTCCCGTTCCACATACACATGATCTACTGCCAACTACTACTGTGTAACAGTTATTTCACAGAAGTAATACTAACCACAGATCTGGATCAAAATGAAAATGTTTGAAATGTTCATATGTAAGCATGATGCCTGAACTCATTAGGAACTGGTTAAGTAAATCCTCTCTTTCAGTTGTGTTGCCCAAGAGCATTTGGCTTATTTTTAAGGCAGGTGGGAAGTGCTCAAGAATAAACAGTTTCTTGTTGAGCACGATTCTCTCAGCATTAGTGTTGCTTTTCATGCTTGCCAATGTCCTGATTCAAAAGGATTTAGAATAGTACACATCCCACATTCAGCATGCTGCCAGTGGAAGTGTAAGCTGGCAGCTGTCCAAGTGAGTTATTTTGGTGTTATTGTATTCACTGTATTCACACAGTTGGAGAGTCTTGATTTTACTCTTGTACCTCATGACTGCATTGAAAACATACAATAGTATTGATTCTTTCTTGACTCCCTCCCTTGTATCTTCCTTAGCTCAGGTTATGTAAAGCCAAATGTAGTGCTTTAGTTTGATCAATTATTTTACTTGATGGTTTATCATTGAGCCTGTTAACCTTGAGAATTAAAATCATAATTTGTGAGCTAGAAATTCTTCATTGGATATTGACATTGAATACAACCAAGTGTAATACTAACTAAATTTTAAACTCTGTTTTGGGTTCTTGTCTTTCAAAATATATTCTCCTGTGACCCATCTTATTTTTCTTTGTAATAATAATAATAATCCTTGCATTTTTCATGTCTTTTAGATGTCTCAAAGCACTTAAAAATAGCCTTCCTAAATATGATTCTGTTGTAATTCATATGCCACAGATTCATTTTGAGGTTAAATGGCATTTGCATTAGCCTGTGAGGAAACTTTTATCAACTGAGTCGCTAATTCCTTCTGCTCCTGGAGTCAATGTCTCTCTGTACCCGCCCTGCAATTCTTAAGTTGATTTCTTTATTTCATATATGCATTGGCTGTGAGTGAAAATCTTGTGTGATGCATTCTGGGTTGTGCAATCCTGAACTGATACAGCCTTGGGGGTGATTTTGTAACCTGAATCAACAATTGTGCTATTCATTTTAGAAACTGACATGTATTCAGATTTTTTAAATATATATATATAATGTACCTGCTCTGTTCCTCAAAGTACAGTTTCATCTATGTTAAATTGAGGTGGGAAATGTGACTACAATTTTGTGCTTGCGGTAATGTTCCATCCAACATCACCAAACCAATTGACTCACCCCTGGTGATTTAGTATATGAAATGAGTCTGAAGTTACAGTGTAAATAGAAAAGCAGATGTTGTTTCATCTTTGTGCTTGGGGCAAGAAATGTTAATCGAATCCACAGACGATCACAGACTATTGATGGTACTTATCGTGTACAAGTATTGATTGGACAACATAAATCACTTTAATTTCACCAATTGATTATTCCAACTGGCCAATTTTTCAGGGATTATAGTAGTTTAAGTACCATAACTGGAAAATTTATGATTATTTTACAGAGTTAACCAACTGACTGAGGTTGGGATAGAAATAAATGAACACCCTAAAGTATAGACTTATCAGAAAACATCTTTGAAACTGAAACAATCTTATCTCTTTCTGAGAAGTACTATTTTGCCACAATATCAGAATTATGGATGGAGCAAATGATTCGAGGGAGTGGTTAGCACTTGCCTCGCAAGCAAGCAATTTGGGTTGGATTCCCAGCAGGGCAAAACCATGGGCACGTGCATAATTCATAGGTCACTTCAATCCACGACTGTTTGTGGGACATTGCTGTGCACAATTGGCTGCTGAGTTTCACCCACAAATATAATCAAATATACCCATACACACGCACGGATAGATATACATACAACTCACTTTACAGTATATTCTGTGAAGCTCTTTGAGATGTCTAGAAGATGTGAAAAGTGTATCGTCTTGTTCCCTCCCAAAAGTATTTGCTCAGTACCTCAATACCATGAGCAAAATGCAGATAAAGTCAACCTGTGAATTGATCTGCCCCCACACTGGAACTCCATCCCACAGTCCAGATCACTCCCACCCTCAACCAGCCCCATTGGCTCCCCACCCTCCAGAGGATTGATTCAAGAACGTCATCCTCATTTTCAAGGCCATTCATGACCTTGCCCCCTCCTATCTCTCCGAACTGCTGTCTCCCTATCAACCCCTTCGTTCAGTGGGCTCCAGTCTGCTCCGTGTCCCCCGCCCTACCATCGGTGGCCGGCCTTTCAGCCTCTCTGCTCCCACACTCTGGAACTCCTTCCCATAGTCCCTTTAGTAGAGGCTTCAACCAAATTGTGCTTATTTGCACACTGCAATCATCAGACTGATCCAACTTTTATTTTGGAGATTCTTAACCAGGATGTCAGGATAAACTCGCTGCTTCTTGAATAGTACTTTTGATTTTTAAGGTCCACCTACCTGAACAGGCACATGGGATCTCAGTTTAGTGTCTTTTCCAAACGACAGCATCTGACAAAGCAGGTTTAACCATATCTGGGTTCTTTTGTTTCTGTGGAATGCTAAACCTGTACTTAAATTGACTTGTTAAGTGTCTGACGATCGAATGTTAAAGTTTTTGTTCTCTCTGTTCTCTTCCAGGTAATGCGTTTGTACTGTGATACCTGTGCAGTACCAATTTGTCGAGAATGCACAATGAGCCGTCATGTTGGGCACAGTTTTGTCTACCTCCAGGATGCCGTACAGGACTCCAAAGAAATTACCCTTCAGTTGTTAGCAGACGCTCAGCAAGGCCGCCAGGCTATTCAGGTTTGTTAAATTTATAAATTTCCCAAATACAGGTCAATAATGAAGTGATGGTGCAGTAAAATCCATTGCAGATAATTGTCCAGACAGGAGAAATACAGCCTGCACAATTGTGTCCTTTCAATGGGATTTAACTTGAGGAAGTGTACACTTTTAACAACATCTTAGATTGATGAAATTTGTTTGACGAAAATGATTGCATGTGACATGTGTAATGACACCAGTTGATATGATGAGCAAGAATCTTTTGCAACCACTTTGGATACTGTTTTGTAGCAGTTTCCTTATTATGATATTGGTGTGCTCTGGATTTAATATGGCAACAGTGAATTGGTGTAGGTGAGTATATGGTGTAGGTCTGATCGATCAGTCTAACTCATGAGGATTAAAGCAGGCAGGATATCAGGTTTTAGTGATTCAACAAGTTAACCAATACTGGCACCAGTGGCTTTTTTTGTGGTTTATCTGAATTTTTGTGTGCCAATGCACTTAACCTTTTACATCTTGCCACAACTTGTCTAAATTTTGGGACTTTGGGTGTGCAAGATATGATGCTAATGCTTTAGATTTTACTGTATAAAAATATTCCTAATTGCACATTTTGCCCTCTTTAATTAAATAATGATAAAGGCAGACATGATTACATTTTCCACTTTGTCCCTACATTCCTTATTACTGAAGTATGATTTCATTAACACTGAACTTTGCCTGCATATCTATCCATTGTTGGCCTGGACAGTTTTAAGGAGAGGTTTGTTTAGTGGGGTGGGTGTGGGGTGGGAGAAGGTGAGAGGAGAGGAAAAATATGTAATGGTGGTGTTATGATCCATGTCTGAATAGGGCTTGATATACGGTGTTATTGGGGAAGAACATTTCGTTATGACACTGCTTTAGTTGATTTTTTTTACAAAATAATAAATAACTGATTAAAATGTGCTCTGTTAATCCACACACTAAGATGTATACAATATGAACTTTCACATTCAATTTCTTATGCCTGCTGGATCAACTGAAATCAGCTGTGGTTGTAACAATAACAACTTTGATTTATATAGCGTCCTCTACGGCGGACAGCGAGTGAGCGCTTCACAATAGCGGATCCTGGGACTGACCGACCGAGGTTGCAATAAAGTGAATACAATTCGACTCCGCATCCCATTTTGTGGAGGAGGAAATCATTTAGGGTTCCAGCTCCAGATAGCTACTAGTGCTAGAGAATGTGTGTATTGCCGAGCTCAGGTTGTGTTTATCTTCTACTGTTTTTATGTCTCACCTCTTAATGTTACATATAATAGCATGTGTATACATGTGCATGCACGTTCCTTGTACTGGTATCAAAAACAATTTGCTACAACCACCATCTGCTAATGGAGAACTCTGTGCTGTTTTTAATTTTGACCTCAGCCTTGTGTTTGCATATTCTGAGCAGCAGGAGTCTTTCAGTGACGAAGCTGCAGTTTTGAAGCACCTAATATTTAATAGATACGTCTCTTTTGGGATCTAGATTTTTGCTTGAATTGATTTATCGCTTCATCTACACTAAAAAGGAAGTAATGACTGGATCATCTGGAACTAATACTCCTTGGCTTGTGTTTGATGTATCTTTCTTCTGAAAGAACCTCTCTTTTTCCTCTTCCCCTCCCTCTCTGTCAATAGTTCTGAATAATTCACTCACTTTTTTTTAGAGATGGTCACATTCAGGACCTCATTAAAGGAAATAAATGGCAATTATAGTTTATAGCTATAAATTCAGTTAACTAATTACAGTTAGTGTTAAATAATTAATTACCTTTATGTCAGACGAAATTCAAGCAGCGCTACTTTCGTGGCATAGTTTGTATCAGCGATGATGAAGCAATTGAGTTTTGGGTGCAATAACAGACAACAAAAATACATTTCATGTCCTGAGGATGTCCGAAGTGCAGGACTAGACATGGATTTTACTGTTAGTAAATGGAGTGATGTGCTTCTGCGCTGTATGTCAGCAGGATTGCACAAGTGTTAATGGAGAGAGATTATTGAGAATTGAGACTTTACTACATCATTGCAGTAGATAATGTGGTTTTCTCTAGACCCTCCAACCAATTTCATGTTCCAAGGATGATTGTCCAATTTTCTTATTCTTATAATAATCCCTCCAAAATAAACACAATAATAAAGTTGGTCATTTCAATCCATGACTGTTTGTGGGACGCTGCTGTGCAATTGGCTACCGTATTTTGCCCACAAATAATCAATTCCCTTTATAGTATATTCTGTGAAGCGCTTTGAGACGTCTAGAAGACATGAAAAGCGTTATATCAAATGTAAGGATTATTGTTCTTGAAAGACATGGGCATGAAAGAAAATAGTACAGTAGAAGCCCGTTTATCCATGACTTGATTAACAGGATTCCTCCTGGGGCAATTCCCCATTCCAGCAATCACGGGTATGCTCAATTTGCGCATGTGTGCATGCGCACTTATTAAACTTATGAACTTGGAGGTTTTTACTGATCTGTAAAAAAAAAAAATGCTTTTTTACCGATTTTTTTTTACCGAGTGCTGAAATCTTTATTGGTAAGTAGCTATTTAGTATGTTATTAATATACAGTAGAAGCCCGTTTATCTGGCACCCTCTGGACCTGACCAGTGCCGGTTAAAGCGCCTGCCGGATATTCGGCAGAAAACCCAACACAAATTTTTTTATAATTGTTTTAAAATATATATATTTTTTTAAAAACTAGCATATTAATAATAGATTAAATAATCATTTATATGATAATATATAAATAATAATTATAATCATTTTACACACAGCGACCAGGCAGTTCAGAGAGATCTTTAAACTAGTGCAAAAGTTGCATGTCTGAATGACACTGTTCTCATTTGGGGGCAAAAGAGAGGAAAGCAAACGTATTATTGAGAAAGCAGCCCTGCTGTGAATGTTCAGTTAACTTTCCTTCCAAGTGATCCAAGGATCGGCATTGAAAGCAAACGTTTAATTTCACTTTTAAAGTTAGACTTGTTTTTAACATCAGACTGGGGTAAGGGGAGGTGCTGAGTGTGTTTCTGATGTGCACTGCAGCTTCCCAAGCTTAAAGGTATTTGTAAAATAAACCAGATTTGAGAGTTGTTCGCAGGGGGTTTATGTTTTTTATTTATTTATTAAAATAAAAGCTAAAATATGCATTGATCTGCAAGCTTTGTTGTGTGTGTATTTTGCTGCTTTGTGGCTAAATTAATGAACTCACCCTCGCTCTCCCTCTCTTACACCTGGAGATTGTAGCTCTGTACAATGCTGTACCGGCATTCTGAGCTAGCGCCACCATCAGGCACTTAGTAGCAGCATTCCAAAATACTGAAGCAACACAAAAACACACAAAAAAAGTGCATTTTTCTGGATAAATTCCGGTTTATCGAATACAGACTTTTTTTTTTGCAGTGCCAGTTATACGGAAGTTGTGGTTGATAAACGGGCTTCTACTGTAGTATGTTTTAAAATAAGTACATTTTTTGTGTTGGATTTTCGGCAACTTGCAGCCCGATTATCCGGCACAGTCAATTAGTTGACCCCCCTGAGCGTGCCGGATAAATGGGCTTCTACTGTATATATTTTTACAATGTACTTTTCTAATTGAGAATATTGATTCCATGGGTTATATTTATAGTTGGAAATCAAGTTTGATATTTTTGATAGAAAAGTGGTGTTTAATATTTTAAGCAAGTTGAGCCAGCCACCTCACCTCTAAGAAACCGTTTCCATAATTTTTTTGTTTGGCAATTGAATATCATATTAGATAGTGTTTAGAAAGATTTGGGTGTCCTTGTACACCAGTCGCAAAAAGTTAGTTTGCAGGTACAGCAAGCAACTAAGAAGGCGAACGCCATGTTAGCGTTCATTGCAAATGGTTTAGACTACAAGAGTAGGGAAGTCTTGCTGCAACTGTATAGGGCCTTGGTGAGACCGCACGTAGAGTATTGTGTGCAGTTTTGGTCTCCTTATTTAAAAAAGGACATACTTGCCTTAGAGCTGGTGCAGCGTAGATTCATTAAGTTAGTTCCTGGGATGAGGGGACGAACCTATGAGGATAGGTTGAATAGACTAGGACTGCATTCTCTAGAGTACAGAAGAATTAGGGGAGATCTTATTAAACATAGAAGATTCTTAAAGGGCTGGATAAAGTAGAAAATGAGGGACTGTTTCCCCTGGTAGGAGAATCTATACTAGGAGTCACAGTTTTAAAATTAAGGGTCAGCCTTTTAGAACAGAGTTGAGGAAACATTTCTTCACTTGAGGGTCGTGAATTTATGGAATTCACTATCCCAGAAGGCTGTATCATAGAATCATAGAATTTTACGGCACAAAAGGAGGCCATTCGGCCCATCTAGTCTGTGCCGGCTCTTTGAAAAGAGCGATTCAATCCCACTGCCCTGCCCGCTCCCCATAGCCTAATAGACCCGTTCTCCCTAAATAAAGACCGAGCATCCTGTAGATGCTCGGTCCTTGAACATTTTCAAGGCTGAGACTGATAGATTTTTTTTAAAAAATAGAGGGATTAGGGGATAGGGCAGGTAATTAGAGTTAGGTCAGAAGATCAGCTATGATCTTATCGAATGGCAGGGCAGGCTCGAGGAGCCAAATGGCCTACTCCTGCTCCTAATTCTTATGTTCTCCCCAACTCTCCCCATTAGTGTGTTGGTGGAGGATTTGGGGATGGGGGCAAGGCCATTCGGTTGCCCTTGCACCTCAGACACCGAATGGCCTACTACTGCTCGTAATTCTTGTTCTTATCAGTATGGTTAATCCTCTGCAGTGGACTCCATATTCTGGTTCTTAAACCAGACTGCCTTGCATTTCAAGTTATCTCCGGTGATCAAGTTATCTCCAGTATCATAGGAAGCTTGGAAGCCAGTGATCTCAATGGCAACGTATATGGTTTAAGAACTACCTCGTTGACTGCCTATCATTGCCTCTCCTTCTCAGTGTACAATTGTGACTGAAGTGCTCCATCCATCCTGGATAAAGAAAGGGTGGTATGTACATACAGATTGTTTTAGCTGATTATACTCCTTGTCCCCCGAATCCTCCAGTTCACCATCAGCAGCGATGCTTTCAGGCGCTATCTTTGGATAGCATCTGAAACTTCGGAACTCCCTCTCAACCCTTTTGCCTCATCCCCTTCCCCATCTTCAGGTTGCGCCTGATGACTTTTCTTTTCGACCATGCCTGAGGGTTACCTTCCTCCTCCGTTCCTGGGATGAGGCCTCAGGTTCCTTTAAGCATTCTGAGACACTGTCTGGCATGGAGGGCGCGATACAAATGCAAGCTGTTGTCCCTCCAGGCAGAGAGAGTACATTCCAATTCTGGATGCATGGAAACATCGGTGTGTAAATGATATGCATATATGTGACCATTTGGATACGTCCTCCCGACGTGAAAGTGCTCCATCAATTGTTATTGTACATTTAATTGTGGTGATGGCTTTCCTCATGATTTAGACACCTGAAGGACCAGCAGGGGGACAAAGACTGCAGTAATAGGAGGGATATTGCGTTAAAGACTGATACTATTTTCTCTTCCAGTCTGTTCCAGTCTCTAGCGGGAGTGATTGAATAATAATCCTTGCATTTGATATAGCGATTTCCACATCTTATCAACATCTCAAAGTGCTTCACAGCAGCCAATTGTGCATAGCAGTGTCCCACAATCGTTGATTGAAATGACCAATTTTTATTATTGTGTTTTTTGGGGGATTATTACAATAAAAGCCCGTTTATCCGTGACTTGATCAACCGTAACTTCCGTATAACCGGCACCTCAAAAAAAGGTCCCCATTCGATTAACCAGATGTTATCTGGCACAATCGCTGTGGCGCATTTAATGAGTTGATTGTTGCAGGAGAGTACAGTATGATTAGCTCTGCTGGTAGTGCACTTCCGGGTTTGGATCTTAAAGGTACTTTTTTTTCTTTCTCCTGTTTCTTTCTTGTCTGCCTGCTTGCCATGGCTCTCTCTCCTCTCTGATGGATACTACATTGCCTTTGTAGCGTGACGGTATCATGGGTTTATACACTTGTTTTGGTGGTGGGGTGGGAGAAGGAGAGAGAGGCAGGGAGAGAGAAAGTGGGGGAGGGAGAAAGAGGGAAAGATTGGTGGGGAGAGAGAGGGGTGGGTGAGTTGATTAATTTAGATAGAAAATGAGAGCGAGTGGAGGGGGGTTGGGTTTGGAGCCATTGAGATACCAGACTGACTGTGTGTGTGTGAGAGAGGCGGGGGGAAGGAGGGAGAGAAAGAAAAAGAGGTAAAAACGGTAGTACAGCTCCAAGCTACTACAGTCCGCCATTGAAGAAGTTTGCTTTGTGATTGTGTGCTGTTTATAGACTGTAATCTACTTATTGCTTTATTGGTAAGTATCCATACAATCTTCTGTTATTATTTAGTCTATTATTGATATGGTATGTTTTTTAAAAATTATTTAATTTTTAAAAAGTTTTCAAAGTAATTTTTTTTGTGTTGGGTTTTCGGCAGCTGGCCGCCCGAATATCTTGCATGCGGTTTAACCGGCATTGGCCAGGTCCTGAGGGTGCTGGATAAATGGGCATTTACTGCATTTACAAGTGTATAAACCCATGATATGGTCACGCTACAAAGGCAATGTAGTATCCATCAGAGAGGAGAGAGAGACAGGCAAGCAGGCAGACGTAAAGAGTAAGGAAACTTGGCCCAGATTTAGCTCTGATCTGACTGGATTCGAACATAGATCTAATTCTTGTAAGACGAGTGCTCTAACCACTGAGCTACAGGAGCTCAGTGATTAGCTCGTAATGACGAGGAAAACCTGGCTTTTTTTTTTAAAAATCCCTTCCCCGACTCATCACAAATTCCTGCTCACTCCCCTTCTCAGTTGTTTCTCATGCAGCATAGAAGAAAGTCTTAACTTTAAAATAATAATAATAATCCTTGCACTTTAGAGCCGGATTAGTATCAGAAAGTTTTTTTCATTTTCCCCGGCAGTGACTTCTTAATGTTTTACAACGGTGCATGTGGGGTTAGATTTGTTGTTCACCCAGCAAGGTACTGCTGCACAGCTTGTATGGTAAATGCCCTTCTGATAGCTCAGTAACAGAGATGCAGAATGTGGTCTGAAAAAACACCTATGCTGTGACTTATCTGAATATCCACTTTGGGAAATTGGTTCTGCCAGCACAAATGTTTTTACATTATTTCCTAGAGGTGAAACAATAACCTACATGTTTTTTTAAATATCATTGAAATGCTGCTCCTACCTAAATCTGCCCTCGTGTGTTCAGCTGTCTTTGAAGCATAAATGATGTTAGACATTAAAGGCATGTGCCTACAGTGTGTGTTTAACTATAGTGAGTCATGTTCAAATCTTTGTTCACATCAGTTAAAATGCTATCAATCTTGAGAAAGGTTAGTGTAAACTCCCTTATCCCCTGAGCAATAGTTACTTTGCTGATGAGGCATGCAAAACACCTGCTTCAATGCCATTTACATTTTTGTGAGATGATTCCCTTCCACTTCCCTTGGGATTCTTTATTTCTTCCATCACACCTCACTATTTTCTTCCCGCCCTCCCTAACCCCTTCTTACCGCTTTCATAGAAGTAAGCCATTTAGCCCCTCAAGCCTGTTCCATCATCCTGCACCCATCTGGAACTTATCAAAGAGTCCTTACTCCATGCTCTGCCTCCTTTTCCCTCTCCACTTCCCCTCACCCTCAACTATCCACCACTCTTCAGCTCACAGTTGACTCTGAGGAACAGGATTAGTCCATTCAGCCCTTCGAACCTGTTCCACCATTTAATTAATTAGATCATGGCTGAGTTGTACCTCTACAGTAAAAACTCGATGATACGACATTACGAAAGCCGGCAACTCCCGAAAACCGACAAAATTTCAAAATGCATACAGTATTACATTTATTTTTGATTTGCCATGCCCACTCACCTTCTGGATATTGGAGTTCGCTGTAGCTCGTTAGGAGTTCATTAGAGCATTTGCCTTACAAGCGTGAGACCTGTGTTCGAATCCAGGCAGGTCCAGGCGAAACCTTCTTACTCCACAAGTCTAATATTAACCTGTCCCCAAAAAACCACAATAATAAAATTGGTCATTTCAATCCACGACTGTTTGTGGGACACTGCTGTGCGCAATTGGCTGCCATGTTTCGCCCACAAATATACAGTCAATTCACTTTGCAGTATATTCTGTGAAGCGCTTTGAGGCGTCAATAAGATGTGAAAAGCGCTATATCAAATGCCAGGATTATTATTATTTGCTGGTTATTTAGAAACTTACCTAGAAATGGTGGTCAAAGCCCTGCCCCATACACCACGTGGACTGTAAACACAAACAATGGCCAAGCTCCACCTGCAGCACTAGATGGCAGTGTGGCCAAGCCGGGAATTACAAGCAGCTGTTCCAAATTTCAGGAGATTTGCAGACATTGATTATCGAGGTTTCACTGTATCCTTGCCTAGGTGTGCCCAAAACTGAACACTGTACTTCAGATGGGATCTGACTTTGTATTTCTATTCAAGGCTCCTCCCTCGAGATGAAGGCAGCATTCTATTAGACTTTTTTATTAACTTTTGCACCTGGGAACTTGTTTTTAGTGATTTGGGAATGTGGACATCCAACTTTCTTTGCTTCCCCACAGTTCTTAATTTCTCCCGATTAAGTAAATATTCTGCCTCTTTTTTTCAGTCCATAGTGGATGACCTTGCACTTCCCTCCATTGAACTCCATCTGCCACAATTTGGATCACTCACTTAATCTGTCTAAATTCCTTTGTAACTTCCTACTCCCATCTTCACAATTTACTGAGTCTCCGATCTTAGTGTTGTCTGAAAACTTGGATATCAAACAACAACTTGGATTTATATAGTGCCCTCAGAGCACTTCACAAGAGTGGAGGCTGAGCCAGAGGGAAGGTGACCGTAGGCATGGTCGAACAGAAAAGTCTTCAGGCGCAACCTGAAAATGGAAAAGGAGGGGGTGAGGCAGTGGGATTGAGGGAGTTCCAGAGTTTCAGGGCGTAGTGACTAGAAGCATTGCCGCCGATGGTGGAGTGGAAGATTTGGGGACAAGGAGGAGGCCAAACCCAGTAGAGCGGAGATTAGAGTGGTAGGGGGATTGCAAGGAGTGGAGGGATTTAAACTGTCTTTTATTGTACTGTTGTAGTTCATTCTTTTTTAGATAACTATTTCTCTTTAAAAAGTTAATATGGATTCGGCCGCAACCACAACTGCCACCATGTGCTAACAGCTCTGCATGAAGTCATTTCTCCATTTCCTTGTTTGTCAGCCATTCTTAATGTGTGTCGTCAAATCTGAGACTGATATGTAGGATACCGAGATTCATTGTGGCATGAACGATGAAATCCAGATTGTAAAGATTAAGGTAATGTGCTTGCCCACCACACCATTAGTTCTCTTTTCTGTAGAGTAAAGCAGGTAGCATTGACACACAAAGGAAATGAGGTAAATGCTCATCTGATGGGAGCTCTTATGACTGCTATCTAAATGCCGTTGTAATATAGTGAATTCTTAATTTTTGTTTGGGTACTGATAAACTTGTGGCTTTTTGCTATGATTTTTGAAGGTATGGTACTCTGGAATTTTCAGTTGTAGTTCAACCCTGCATACCCTGAGTAGATTAACTGGAAATGCAAGTTTATTGCCCAGGGATGGGAAACATTTCCAGTAATCGAGAATTTGAAGTCCACCTCTTGATGGAGAGTGTTGGGGGTTGGTGTGAATCTTCTCAGTGTTTGTCTTTTTTGTACTGGTTTGTGTTTTGAGAAGTTATCTTCCATCTGACCTAAGTTACTCTTGTGACAGAGTATCTCCTGACCGGCAGCATTTTAAGTTGATAGGGTGATCTTGAAGGAGGCAACGGTGAGGTGAAGGGAGGGACTCTGTAATTGAGATCCAGAGAGATGTGGGTGAAGCTGGAATTGAAACCAACAATTTTGATAATGTGGTGGCAGGAGTGTTGCCTTGTGTAGTTTGGACAGCACTCCTGCTGTTGTCTGCACTTCTGAAATCTGGCATTTAGCTCCAGACACCTAGCATCTGGTATGCCAGCCCTTCCTTGCATTTTCATCTTGTAGGAATATGATCTTGATGTGGTGCATTTCTATAACTACTGAAGTTATACAGTCAGATCTTCGGATCTATATATGTGTCCTTTACCATTGGACTGGTATTTCAAACAGTCCCTGAATACCCCAGATCAAATCACAATACTAAGCATTCCTGCTTCTGATATAACTGTATAGATTAAAAATAAACTTGCTTAATCTGCCTAGTGGTAAATTGAGATTATCAACCTGTTCCCTTTAATGCTTGTTGGCATTCAATGTTGGTGCTTTCTGACTGACTTCATTCAAAGTTAACTTGATCCTATTGGAATTTATTCTCAACTGCTCCCTGTTTCAACACCCCTGCAATTTTCACAGCTGGGTATGATGTTAACTTGTCATACCAGAGTGACTTGAATCTACATTTTTCAGAGCACATTTCAAACTGCTTCCGTGGGCGTTTTTATGTATTGTAGGTAGTGCATACTGATGTGGTCGATCAATAAATACTGTAGATGTGATGGGTTATTAATAAATAGCTGTTAAGCCAACATTGCTGGCAATAATGCATTGGACAGTATTGGATTGAATGATTTACAACATGGATTTTCCAACTGGGGCTGGCAGGAGAGCAACAAGGCTATCAGAGGAGTGTTTTAGGGTTGCCACCTGCTTGTTGGCTTTTTCCAATGCCGGGATGAGTGCGCACCAGGGGCAGAGAAATTAGGTGAGCACAGGAATGGGATGGGGCTACAGTATGCAGCGCAAGGGCAGGAGAGAACCCAGGAACAAACAAGTGAGGCTTTGTGGTGGAAGGGTCTTCAGGTGCATTGTTTGAAATTTCCTTCCCTATATCCCCCTATTTAGTATTATGTATACTGCCCCTAAATAGGACCTCTTTAACGAAGCATTAGTACCTATTATAAATATTGGTATTGGTATTTTTAAAATGTTAGTACTGTAAGTATTTGTTAGTATCTCTGTATGGAGAGTGACGGGAAGAGTCAGAATAGGAGGAAAGTGTATTTATGTTATATAGTCTTATTATACTATTAGCTGTTTTTTATGGTAAATATATATTTTTTAAATTGACAGTGCATTTCATATACCTTTCCCTGGCACTAAGTTTATTCAGTAGAAGAGTGGCTGTATGTTATTAGCTGAGAAAATAAAAATCCTCCTGTTCTATGCAAACATATGTTTCTTGGAGAGCATGGAATATGAATCTCATAAAGGGGAGATGCAACAAAAATGTTTGGGAACTTTTTGATTTAGAACATACAGGAAAATGCATTTAGATTCTCCATTTAGAAGGAAAATGCAAGAACGTGGGACCAAGCTTCCAAAAATTATTTACCACCCATATAAATGTGTTCTTACTCAAGCGCATTGCTAACCGTTTTTTAAAATCTGGTAGATTTAGTCTCAAAGCTCAATTGGTTTCTTATGTACAAACACAAAATTATTGAAATGTCAAATCAATTACACGTTCAGTGCAATAAAATTCAGCACTGCTGAATAATTGCTTACTTATTCAACAAATTTGCACTCCCGCTTGCCCAGTTACTATGAAAATAAGCAAGAAATTGCTGTCTTTGTTAACATTACAAAATTATTTTCCTCTTTTGGGGTAGATATTGAATGACTTTCAGGTGGTGACATTTGTCTGGGTTAACTATTATTTTGGCCTCCCAAAGCCACACAAGCCACAGTTGAAGGCAGTAAAGCAGCTTCCTTTGCTTTTCTGAAAACATCTGGTAGGAGAAGATGAAGATGAAGAATCCTCAGGCATCCTATTCCTTGCTATCAAGTAGTTCCTCATCTGTGCTCAATGTCTCCTGCTTGGGTCATGAATGTGGCCTGGTTGGTGTCCCAGCACATCATGTCCTGTGGCTATAAGGCTTTAAGGATTAGTGCCTTGTTTTTTAAATTAAAATTTGATACTGTACTTTATTCTGATTATTAAAAAAAAATCTAATTCATGATGGACTGATGGTTTTTCATCAAGAAATCTTACTTGCCTTGTGTATAATTTATAGTACTGCTTTGTCTTAGAAACTGAGTGCATTCAATCAACACTGCCGTTTGTAATAAATAATACCCTTTGTATAAGGCCATACCACGTAGTTGAGATGTCTCTTTTGTATATATTTTGTATTTTGTATATATGTATATATGTTGTAAAGTCACGGATTTTATGGGCAAAACGTGGCAGGCGCACCGTTTTCTTTGTAAATACAGTATTAAAATATTGTTTCTACTACCTATAAAATAATAGCTGCTAAAATAATAGTAATTCATTGCTAGGTGCAAGACAGTAAGCATTTGCATTTAGTCTTATGATGTACTCCAATCCAGTTGTTTGTAACAATTGAACCTGGCCCTTGTTGTGATCATCAGGCAAGACAGGAGACAGGTTTTGTAAAGTTGCGACTATTTGGAAATAAAGAGCCAAATTACACATGGCAATATCTGACACAAGCCAAGAACAACAACAAAATTACATTTGTATAACTCCTTTCGCATCAGGAGGATGTCCCAAGGTGCTGAAAGAAGTCTGTTATCTGGAGAATTATTAGCTATCATTTTGAATGACAGCACGGGACAATTCATTTGCAATAGAATAAGGAAACAAAATTTTGGTTTAATATCAAAACCAAACGATAGATTTTGCCAACACTGCACCAGTCACTAATATCATAATAATAATCATCATCCTTACATTTGATAGAGCGGTTTTCACATTTTCCAGGCATCTCAAAAGGCTTCACAGAATATACTATATACTATCAAGTGATTTGACTATTTGTGGGTGAAACGCTGCAGCCAATTGCACAGTAATCAATGCAGATTATAGGCTCTGACCCAGAGACAGGAGTGGCAGAAAAGGAGCCAGCCACTTTAGTCTCTTTAATGCCATGTAAGTCTAACTTGTCCAACATGCAGTGGGCTTCCTTGTTGTTTATCCTGAAAATCAAGAGGATTTTTCCATCTGTTCTAAACTAAACTGAAATTTAGAGACCTAATATGTTTGACCACAACTGCTTTGAGGATCTTCATTTTCTTGTGCACAGATCACTACAGCAGCAACCAACAAACTGCTTAAAGTGTATGTTTAACTGTAGTTCTGGAGTCACTTGAACTTAGAATTGAAACTTTTGTGTTACAGCTCAGCATAGAAAAAGTCAGGGCCATGGTGGAACAGGTCGAGATGAAAGCTCAAGTGATTCGTTCTGAAGTCAAAGCAGTAACCTCGCGACACAAGAAGGCTCTCGAGGAACGTGAGTGTGACCTACTAAGAAAGGTACGTTCTACATTTTGCTAACTGGTGCTGCACAAGTGTATTTGGGAGACCGGTATTTGGTTTGCAATTTATTCTTTTTGCACAAAGTTTATGCTAGCGTTTTGGGGAAAGAATGAATCTTCCTCGTTTGCTGTCTTCCCGAAAAAGGTTGTTGCTGACACACTTTGCTCGTGGATCGTTGTGTATGTGACTAGAACAGTGAACATCAGAAAGCCATTTGAACATCAGACTATATTGCTGAGTGTGACCTGTTTCACACCTGATTTCCCCATGAGTATACTGACTAATCTTAAACTTCATTGGACACGAGTACCAAGAGTCAAGGGAGATGGGATATTTTTGCCTCACTTCAGGCATCTGAAGTCCAGCCACTTACAGCATTGCCATGTTAGGCGACTTATCTGTTCTTTAAATAATATTGGTAAACCCAAGTGATAGCTAGGCCTTTTAGTTCAACTCAGTTAATGAGTCTGAGCTGGCTCTAGTCAATAATACAAACTGAACAAGCAGCCAGCAGCAGCACGGGGGGTGAGTTTACGTGGCCGGAAACAGGAGGAAGATCGAGAGAGTGATTGTGGGTTTTGAGGGGGGAATGGAGAGAGTAATAATAATTCTTGCATTTATATGGGGGCTTTTCACATCTATACTGCTCAAAAGAGCTTCACAGAATATACTGCAAACTGAATTGACTCATATTGAAACGCTCTGAGACATCGTCCGGTGAAGTTGCTGTTGTTGTATATTTGTGGGCAAAACACAGCAGCCAATTGGGCACAGCAGTGTCCCACAAACAGTTATGGATTGAAATGGCCAATTTATCATTGTTTTTCTTGGATTATTAAGCGTGTGGAATAAGGAAACTTGCCCAAAAGTTCACCCTATGAACATCAGGAAGTGCTGATTAACCTCTAAGACTTTGGTTAGGCCTTAGCTGGACTACTGTGTACAATTCTGGTCATCACACTTTAGGAAGGATATTAAGGCATTGGAAAGGGTGCAGAGGAGATTTACTAGGATGGTACCAGGAATGAGGGACTTCAGCCACGAGGAAAGGCTAGATAGGCTAGGCTTATTCTTTCTAGAACAAAGAAGATTGAGAGGAGACCTGATAGAGGTTTATAAGATTATGAGAGATTTTGACAAGGGTGAATAGGGAAAGACAATGTTTCCACTGGTGGGTGAATCAGTCACTTGTGGTCACAAATTTAAAATAGTTTCAAAATGAAGCAGAGGGGGGCTGAGGAGAAATTTTTTCACTCAGCGGGTTGTTCGAACCTGGAATGCATTACCTGAAAAGGTAGTGGAGACAGATTCCATAACAGTTTTTAAAAGGGAACTAGATCTTTATTTAGGAAGAGCAGGTCTGTTAGCTTATGGGGAGAAAGATGGGCAGTTGGATTGAGTTGCTCTGTTCAAAGAGCCGGCACAAACAAGATGGGCCGAATGGCCTCCTTTTGTGCTGTATAATTCTATGATTCTATCTAAAATCAAACCTAGGCTTCTCGCTTGTAATGCGAGTGCTCTAACCACTAAGATACAGGAATCCACAAATCTGTGTAAGGAAAGGGGGGAGGTGAAGTTTGAAAAGGAAGAGAGAGGGTGAGATAAGGGGAGTTGTATGTGAGAAAGGGAGAGTGTTGCGGGGTGTGCGGGGAGACTGCACTTGCGTAGTTGAGTCCTACTTACCCAAACACCTCCATTTCATCTCAGAAAATGGTTTCTCCTCCCACCCCTGCCCGGTCACCTGCGGGTTAAACCAACTGCCAGCTCCTACTGCTGCCCTGGGAGGACATTTACCAGGGAGGGAGTGGGTTGTAAATGGCCTTGGGCTTAACGGGTTACCAGCTGGCCTGCAAACCTTTCGCAAACAGGGAACACAGCTGGCGGCAGCTAAAAGGTTGGATCACTCCGAACTAACTTGCAGCAGTTCTCCCCGTGGGGTGGCCCATTTTTGCTTGTGCTCTACTCTAGCAATATAAGCTAAACTCTGACCAGCATTCCTACATTATGTTAATTCTACTGAACATGAGTGACTTGAAGTATCTTGTTGAGCCGACTTCCTCTATTAGTAGTTAGTGTTGCTTTTTTTAAAACTAATTGATAACTTCCTTGTTGTAAGAGTCTGTGATAGGCCTGGTGAGGTTTTTCCACAGATCTGAGAGGTTGATATTATGGATTGAAACTCAATTTTGATGGAGAATGAATCCTCATGTCCTAATTATTTTTATGTCACAGGTGGAGAAGATCCGGCAGATGAAGGCCAAGACATTACATCTCCAAGTGGAAGCACTGCGTGAGAATTTAACAAAGCTGGAGAACACTATAGACTGTGTTCAGAAAGCACTGTTGGATGGACGGGATGTGGATGTCCTGCTGGCAAAGGAACAAATGTTTGTCCAAATTCAAGATTTGAAAAAACTGAGAAATCTCCTTCAGCCTCATGACGATGATACGCTTTCTTTCATTCCGCCCGATGGTGTGCTCTGTAAAGCCATAAAGTCGCTTGGGATCATCTGCAGTAGTGCATACGCGCCAATCTCAACAGCTGCCGGCGAGGGATTGAAACGAGCATTGCGTGGGAAAATGAGCAGCTTCACTGTGATGACCAAAGATCACACTGGTGAAGGGAGGTCATCTGGTGGCGATTTGGTTGTAGTTGTTGTCATGGGCCCTGATGGCTGCCTCTTTCGCGCAGATGTATTAGATCACCATGATGGCACCTACACTGTCAGCTACTCGCCACACCTTGAAGGTGAGCACATCATCTCAGTCACCATTCGTGGCCAGCACATTGAGAACAGCCCCTTTCGGGTTATGGTCAAAGCAGGTCGCAGCTATGCTGGTATTGGGCTTCCCATTTGTTCATTTGGTGGGGAAGGTGATGAAGATGGACAGCTCTGCAGACCTTGGGGCGTTTGTGTCAACAAAGATGGCTACATCATCATTGCCGATCGAAGCAACAACCGCATCCAAGTGTTCACACCAAGTGGGACCTTCCACCACAAGTTTGGGTCAGCGGGCGCCCGTTCCGGCCAGTTTGACCGCCCCGCTGGAGTCGCCTGTGATCAGAGTTGTCGAATTGTCGTGGCTGACAAGGACAACCATCGTATTCAGGTTTTCACCTTTGAGGGACAATTTATTCTCAAGTTTGGGGAGAAAGGAAGCAAGAACGGGCAATTCAACTATCCCTGGGATGTCGCCGTCAATTCTGAAGGAAGAATCCTCGTGTCCGACACGCGTAATCATAGAGTTCAGCTGTTCGGTCCAGATGGAAACTTTGTGAGTAAATATGGGTTTGAGGGAGCATTGTGGAAGCATTTTGATTCTCCCCGTGGGGTGGCCTTTAATCATGAAGGACACCTTGTGGTCACCGATTTCAACAACCACCGGCTGCTTGTGATCCATCCTGACTTCCAGTCGGCGCGTTTCCTTGGCTCTGAAGGCACAAGCAATGGGCAGTTCCTCCGACCTCAGGGTGTGGCCATCGACCAAGAAGGGCGTATCATCGTGGCTGACTCCAGGAACCACCGCATCCAAATATTCGAACCAAACGGTAACTTCCTGTGCAAGTTTGGGACCCAAGGCAGCGGCTTTGGCCAGATGGATCGTCCGTCCGGAATTGCTCTCATGCCAGATGGACTGATAGTAGTTGTTGACTTTGGCAACAATCGTATTCTCTTGTTTTAAAAAAAAAAGAAAAAAAAGATGCTGTGTGCTTGTATTTCTATATTGTGGATTTGTTGCTCAGGGACAATGTCTTAATTGTTTTCCCTAGAGAAGACAGATTTTTGTTTTCTGTGCTGCAGTCATCTACCTCATTTCGGTAAAGTGTGAACTGTGTGACTACTTCAAAACTACATAAATTTATAGCAGACCTACCTCACTGCCTGCAGATGTTGGGCTGACTAATATTTGGAGATTTCCATGGAACTGTGCAAATGTATCCAGGCAATTGGTGCCTTTATCACCTGAATCCAAAGACTTTTTTCTTAGTATTAAAAATTGTCCTGTAGCTTTATTTAAAAAAAACAAAACACTCAGGTAGGATGATGATTGTGGGCCACTTCTATAGCCTAAAATGGCCATTTGTGGGTGACTGGTCAAGGCTTTGGCTGCCTACCTGCATACATTTTGTTTTCAGGGATTATTTGATGTTGAATATCTTGTATGTTTAGCCCTACACTCTTTCTGAATGTAGCCCTACACTCCATCTGAATGTAAACAAAATACCTCTTTTTTTATATATAAATATATATAGGGTGTAATGTTCTTTGGCCTGATGCACATAATGGTGAACATAGAAGTTGTTGAGGGTTCTTCTGAGTGTTTGTTGGGGTTTATGTAAAGGAAGACTTATATTGTCAGTTGATAACCCTGAAGATTGCAAAAAATATATTGAGGCATCTGGGATAATCAAATATATTACCTCAAGTTAACTGCTACCTCAGGTACCTGCTGAACCTGCATAAAATTAATTTCCTATGTTGGTAGGCTGAATTTGGTCTTGGCGGCAGTATTACTTTATGAAGTGTGAATAGGTTGACTTTTTTAAAAAATGACTATCGCTTTTCCTTGGGTCTCATTTAAGCTGGAAGGAAGAATTCAGGATGGGCGAAGGCCACTGATCAGTGCTTGCTGTGCTACTGTCTCATAGACGTACCGTTGGCATATGCTGACAGGAAGTGATCTAATCCCTCTTAAGTAAAAAACCTCTTCCAGAAGAGCTCAATTGAGGGATTGTGGATTTGTGTACGAGTGGTTATCATTTCTGTTGTATTCTAGGCAGAGCTGGTCTGTCCTTAATTGATGGAGTGGGAAGTATTTTGGCGTAAAAAAAATTCATATGCCCAATCCTGCATCTCAAACAGGGTTAGCTCTTCACGTTTCTGCATGATTTGCCCCCTGTATGCTGCACCTAATAGTGGCAATGTTATGAAATGGCGATGGTTGCAGATTGGGGTGCCCATGAGTATTCCAATGAATTCAGGAGAAGAATTCTGAATGTACACAGTATAGTTTTGTGAGTAGAAATCTGGGTAGAATCTTTACTTTCCAGCACTGAATCTTTCACTAGGTTTTTTTGTTCACCTCTTAATCCAAAAAGGACCAATTAGGTGACAATTAGGATCATTTTAAACAAATATTGAAAAATCACAGCCTTCTCCTAAATGCAGATTTTTAGAACAAAATTAACTATCGCAGTATTTTTTACAAGTGAAAAACGGCAGCATTAAAACATCTTATAGAAACTACACTGAATATTTATGCAAAACTGAAATGGTGGAATTATCCTTTTCAACTCCCAATACTTTATTTTTATCTTGTGTTCTAAAGGACTTGGGTGAAGTGGGAGAGAAAGATGTCTGAGATCCCGTTTCAGTTTTACTTGGTTTCAAACTATTCACTCACCACTACCTGAAAATATGTATCCAGCCGTTCTGTATAAAATAACATTTCATTGCAATAATTAGCAAGCACTTGCATTGCAGTAGGAAGTCGGCTTTAGATGTGATTTAAAAACTAAATAAATAAACCCTGAAGCTATTGCAAATTAGGTCTTTGAATAACCGATCAAAAGGGTGTGACCAATTGTGTCAGGAGGCCCATTTTGGGTGCATCGCTGAATTGGAGTAACCTCCTGAATTGGTTGAATTTTTCTGAGAAAGCATTAGTGTTGCTAAGCAGCCTGACAGAAATTAGCTTACCGGGCATTATACCCTTCGCACAGGGTTGAAACATCAATGTTCCAAGAACTAATGTTGCTCAAACTGTTCCTCCAATTTGTTAGTTTTTATCAGTTGCTTAGTTGCAAAATCTGACTTTGGTGATTGGGGTTGGGGGGTGATCGAAGAGTATAGAGGAATATCTTGGAATTTGAGTTTAAGGACCTGATCATGAAGCAGAGCAGCCGCTAACTTGCTGATTGATGGAGGCAGAAGACAGGGCAGGAAGGAATTGGAAGAAGTTAATGTCTAAATTTCTGACCCGCTGAGTGTTCCCAGCGATTTCTGTTTCTAAATTTCTTGCTGCTTTTTAAAATAAATTCATGTGATGAGATTGAAAAATCTCTTTAACATTGACCAGTCTTTATTTCAAGGCTTGGCATCCTGTCTGATTGGTGGGTAGGTTGTCTAATGGATCTACTGAGCTTTCTTGATGGCAACTGGTTATTCTACTGTTTCGGGTTGCTCAAAACCATTTGTTCTGACTTGGTTAGATTGTTGTAGTATAGAATGGCTTTTGATTTACACATTGTGAATTGAGCAGTGGTTAATGATTGGTGAAATTAAAATAACTACACTAAGGAATCTTTTTGCCCCACCTTTTTGCATATGTAAATGTTTCTTTAGAGTAACAGTTTTTTAAAAAAATCTTATGAAGTTTAGTTCCTGTAACTTGAAAGCTGTATCCTGACTATCCTGTTTATGTGATTTCAGCTCTGGATGGGCTGCTTCAAGGGCATGTTGTCTCTTGAAGCCATTATTTTTCTTAACACATGTTTATAAAAACAAGGCAAGCACACACTTTGACTATCAAGTTATTTTCTTGGCAGTCCCACTTGGGGTGTGTTTTTTAAAAAAAACACTGAAGTCAAATGCAGAACATAAAATGCAGAACATAGTTTCAACATAATTAAGCCTTTTTTTTTACAAAACTAATTCTTCAAAAGAAATGTTTGTTTACAGACCAAATGGAAGTCCATTATTGCGAAGGTTATACTTAAGTTTTAGATCAAAATCCTATGGAATGGATACTTCAAAACATTGACAAAGGGGAGAGTCCCTAATTAAAACCAAAGTGTTCAAAACGGTTTTCTAGATGCCAGTGGTTAAGGTCTGTTCATGTGATTCAAAATAGCTAGCCAGAAAAATTGCAGTTAAGACCTCTGATCCAGTAATGTGCATTGGATTGTTTGTGTGGCGAACATTTCATATTGAATTGCTAATGTGAAGCACAATTGTAGCCTTCATCCTTCACAGCAGGGTGGTCCAACTGGCAGCCCCCGGCCGATTTAATCCAGCCACCCACCTTCCATTTCGTTTGGCCCACCCGCTCCCTCCATAACCCGTAAGCGTCGTGCTTCTGGGAGGGAAACACAAAAATATTGCTGATGTGGACCACAGACATTTATCAATTGGGTCATCTGGCCCCCAGCGGCCAAGAGGTTGGACCACCCTGCTCTAGAGTGATCAGTCTGAGCATCCAGTTCAGTGAAATACTTCAGCAAGGAGCAGAATCCAGTGTTTGGAATGATGCTCTTGAACCTATTGGTTTTAATAAAGAGTTATAAGCTATTGATCTGAAACGTTGTGGTGGCCTTCTTAAAATTGAAAAGTGGATTATGGAATACTTACTTTCAAGTTACTTTCCATTGATTGTGCTGTTCAACTCAATTCAAATGGTTGCCACAACATGCATAACTTTTATATTTAAATTTGAGGTATGCAATGTCGTTTTGTAATTGAACCCCCACCCATATTTGTTTATCTTGAGAATTTTCAGAAAACCATTTCATCCAGCCCCACGTGCAGGTATAAGATAGTTTGCTAGAAGTGCTTAATGGATTATGTTTGTAATTCTTAGTTTAAAATCAGCCACAGTACCTTACCTCAAATAAACCTGAACTGATCGCAGATCACCTTGCAGAACCCATGAAGCCAATATTTCAGAGATTGGGATCTAAATGATACATAAATCTCAGGGAAGTGATCCCCAGTCTCTGAAGGTAAAGGGATGCAAGGTGTAGTTCTGGTGCCTTGGCTGGTAATGACTTTTGTCTACCTCTGTGCTTCTGTCTGCAGCAGCTTAAAACTACCTCATGTTGGAGCCCAAACTGTTTTTAAGGCCTTTGGGTGAACAATTTCTACCAGGCCTAATTGTGCAGGGGGTTTTTTGTTTCAGTATCTCAATGCAATTTATAAATCATCTAGCTGAAGGGCACAAAACAAAATAGTATAGTAATGCTGATTGGTGTGATCTGCTCCATCCACCCTTACTTAACTTGTTTTTAGTAAATATAATCTGAACTACTGTAGAATAAAACACTTGTGTTTAACTTGTAAACTCCTAATTGTAAACTCTTGATCGTGATCTCAGAAATACCTTCCCCCTCTATCCATCTTGAAGGTTTTCTTAGTTAAATTCTGTTTATGAAAGATTATACTGGTCATTCTGTATTGATTCCTCTTGAGTAGTGGTGCTAGATATCATTTGATAAAGAAACTCCCAAGAATCATCTTTCTCTCCTTCTAACCCCCCACCCCCCGCCATTCTGAAATATTTTTTTTTCCTAAGTTTCTCTCTCCCTCCTACTCTGCATGTTTGTACCCTTTGAGTTTTTGCTCTGCATTGAATGACTATTATTGAGTCTTCTAGACAGAACTTCACTCGCATGCAGATGCACAAAAAACTTGCCAAATTAATTTCATCAAATTAATTTTTCTCCACTACTGAGTTAGAATGGGTATTGCCATTTTGTGGCAATTGGGTCAAACGTGATTGCGTGTTTGGAGTTTTCCTTTAAGGCATGTTAAGGTTTATGTATGGAATCCTCTTTCTTGCCTGTGGAGTTTAAAATTTCAATTGACCTGTAAAATGTGTAGAAAATGGAACTGTTACTTTTAAGCTGTGTTGAGAATGAGTTGGTTTCGTGTAACTGGGGGATGTGGGGAAGTTACAAGTGGGTCAGTTTGGGATAGTAAATGAGAACAGTTGGTCCCACAGACAATTGAATTGTCAATGTGAAGGAAGCCCTGTTAATCCATCTGGAAAGAGACATTTGGTGACTGAGGGTATTTGAAGTTTATGGTTTTAAATTCGCTGGTCTTTTTTGCCCTAGTGAACCCTTTCCTCTGAACAGAATGATGTTGCGAAATGTGGTGACCCATTTCACACACTGGTTAGACATTGCTGAATGTGGACAAAGGATCTGGCTTTTTCGTTGACAAAAATATGTTACCCCAATTGACAGTGGAATCATCCCCCAAAGTGCTGTTTAACATTTTGTTTGACTTTTTTGAACTGATTTTATGAAGTGCTTAATTTTTTTTATATTGTGAAACTGGGTTTCAAACCACTAGTGAAGCAGACTTTATTCAAAATTTATTCTTGAGAATTTAAGTGTCTGGTCCAAGATCCAGAAATTCTGGTTGAGAAGACTTAATATATAGCTAAAAAGTCTTTGCTGTTTTCTAAAAACGGTGAAACTAAGTTCCAGGCTCAGATTATTTTACATAGAGGCAATGATACAGTAAAACCCAGTTCTTTTGAGTCCTGGAAGAAATGTTTTCGCTTACTGCCTCTGCCTGTGTTTTTTCTTTTGCTGATTTTAACTTTGTAGTCTAACTGTTCTAGATTAAGGGGTTAGCATTAACATGTCTGGTGCAAGTGGTCAAAGGCCCTTTCTTAAACTTAGACAAGTGCCTCAAAACGATGGAGCCTGTTCCTGTATTTAAAGATTCCGACCAGTATTGTTTAAGTTACTGTTGTGCAACAACCCAGCGTTTAATGTTTGGCAGTGGTTACCACTGCTTCTAGAGGGGGAGCAAAAATTGGGGTCATAGACTACCAGAAAAGTTTGTTTTTAAAATAAAAAAAATCCCCCGGGGGTTTTCTTTACTATAAATAAGGTGACGGGTAATGTTTTTTTTCCATGTATAATTACCTCTGAATTGTAAGACTCAGCCTCTGCACCAAAGAATGAGGTTTACTGACCTGGAACACTTCTTACTCCTGTGTGTTTGAAAGCCTAAATTGATGTTTGTGCAATTTTATCTGGATGAAAGTTCAATAAAATTTGTTTACAATGAATGTGTTCTGGTTGGTGTGACTTTTTCTCTTTGCATTAATGTATAGAATTGTGGTCCCACCCAGAACTTTGCAAATGCCAAATGATTTATCCACGGTGGTTCCAGTGCCATAAGGCACAAGAAAGTGATTTGTGTGAAACATCCGAGATGCTTGAACTTATTGTGCTATCAAATTTCTTAATGCTTGTATGGCCAGAAACTATGTTAATGGTGGTTAAAAGTGGAGGTAAAATAACATTGAAGATATAATGCATCGTCATAATTGGGTGGGTATAACAAAGTAAATTAATACAAGGAAATAATGCAGTTTGAGTGATGCCTTTAAACTGGGAAGAAACCACTTTCATTGCTGCCTGCTTGACATCAATTTACTTCAACTGGCACAAGCCCTATGCAATGGCCATTGATACTATGCCAGCCTCTGGCTTGACATTTTGCATCAAGTGACAGACTACTTGGTGAACCACACTTGTAAGGTGAGAAGGGGTGTAATGTTGTGCAATGCAGAAATAAGATCTGATGTTTAACATCTGATTTAAAGGGATACGTCATGCACAATGCAGCACTCCATTCAGTACCACATTTGAGTCTTTCTCACCACCCCCACCTCCCCGCCTAGACTGAGCCGTCTGGCTCAGGATACAGTCAGCCTTGCATTTGATATTTCACCATATGTTGACGTCCCATTAAAATTGCTTCATGGGTAAAGTTGTCTGTATTATGGGTGAAAAGCACAGTGCGATGGGATCTTTTCGTGTCCACCTGTACAGGCAGTTTTACAGGCATCTCTGAAGAGTGGCTACTCAACACTGCAACCCACCTCGGCCCCTCAGCAGTGCATTGGAGCATCAGCTTAGACAATGTGATTCCAAGTTCTATAATGGGTGTGAACCCACGAACTTGAGTCAGAGGTGAGAGGTTTGCCAATTAGCACACAGCAATATCTTGCATGAAGTGAACACAACAAACAACACAATTACATTTATAGAGTGCTTTTCACATTGGGAGGATGTCCCAAGGTTCTGAACAGACGGGTTGGGACCCAAGCATGGGGGAGGTCAGTTTCATTTGAGGGATTATTAACCAGGACACCAGGGGTGATTCATTTCATCAAGAGAAGTTTACATCAACCTGAACAGTCAGAATATCAGTTTAAAGATGGAAGGCTCCTCCAAGCCATCATTATTGCGAAGACTTTTTGTCCAGGAAACTAGAGTGGATAGGCTAGTCAGAGTCCTGTAGCTCAGTGGTTAAAGCACTCGCCTTAAAAGCTGGTAGACCTGTGTTTCAAATCCAGCCAGATCAGGGCGAAACCTTGGGCAAGTTTCCTTACTCCACATGCCTAATAATAATCTTTAAAAAAAACTATAATGGTCATTTTCAATCCATGACTGTTTGTGGGACACCGCTGTTGCGCAATTGGCTGCCATGTTTCGCCCACAAGTATAGTCAAGTCACTTTACAGTATATTCTAGAATGTTTTACCCACTATTGTGGAATCCTGTAGCTCAGTGGTTAGAGCACTCTCCTTGCAAGCGAGAAACCTGGGTCCGATTCCAGGCAGGCAAAACCTTGGGCAAGTTTCCTTGCTCCACGCCTGATAATAATCGCTTTAAAAAAAATAATAATTTGGTCACTCAACCCATGACTGTTTGTGCGACACTTCTGTGTCCAATTGACTGCTGTGTTTTGCCCACAAATATGCAGTCAATTCACTTTACAGTATATTCTCTGAAGCGCTTTGAGACGTCTAGAAGACATGAAAAGCGCTATATCAAATGCACGGATTATTATTATTAAACTACCAGTGTGGTAGTAGCCTATGTAACTGAGCTTGCTATCTCCCTATTTGCTCCCTTCAGAGATTCCAACTGGAGACCTGAGGTTCCGTCTAGCAGTGGTGCTGTTGACTGGAGCCTATGGTAATTGCAGCACTATGGGGGGCCCAACCCACAACCCACAGATTGACATGTGTTCTCTCACTCCCCCATTTTGATATAGCCATCACAGACACTCTGCCCGAGAGAGAGTGTGAGGAGATGGAGATGGCAAAGATAAACAACATTTTAGATTTGGGTATCAGGAAGTGGACCTCTCATCTAACCTCCACCTCCATTTTGTCTTAAAATTGCTCAAAAATGCTTTAAAATTCTCACTCAATTTGGAAGCCTGAGTGTGTGTTTTTGCAGTTCTTAAAATGGAGGTGTCCAAATTAGCTTGAATTTAAGAATTTTCCGCAATTACAATGCTCGGTGGTATTTCAGGATTCTGATTTCTGCTGTTTCCGTGAATTGGCTCTCCCTAGGAGTGTAACCATTAGCAGAATCCAGACTCCAAAGCAGCATGTTGTGCCTTCAGTGTAACAAAATCATTCACCCCCAAGAAAGATTCAGTCTCTTCACTTTGTAATATATCCTATGAAGTACTTTGAGACGTCCTCCCATCCTGAAAGAAAAGTGCTATATAATAATATATATAAATATTATATATTATCATGCCTGATAATAATCCCCCCCCAAAAAACCCCAATAATAATTTGATCACACAATTCACGACTGTTTGGGGGACACTGCTGTGTGCAATTGGCTGTCACGTTTCGTCCACAAGTATACATGTCAATTCACTTTACAGTGTATTCTGTGAGGTGCTTTGAGACGTTTAAAGGACGTGAAAAGTGTTATATCAAATGCAAGGATTATTATTATATCAAGAACTGTATAAGAGTTATATAACTAACACAACAGGAAGATGTTGGAATAAAAAATGTAGGATAGAAATAATCTACAGTACAACCACCTCTTAAAAAGTAGATTGTTTCATGAATACAACAAAAACATGAAATCCTCAAAACTCATTCAGACACTCGTATCTTAGCCTTTTTTGTTAAAAAAAAGTGTATACTCAAGTGGATACTAATCTCCTAAAACAACGACGACAAATGCATAGAGCTCTACAAAAGCATAGCTCTTGAAATTTCTCCCTTAAAGACTCAGGCAACAGCTTCATGCCCATCTGCTCAAGAGCCAATTTGAGTAGCAGTGTTTGGGGGAGGGGGCACTCACTCTGAACAGTAATCAGGAGCTGATTGTTTTTTTTCCCTCTGATCCCACCAGAGGTGCTGGGGCTAATTATAGCGCTTGATAAGTGGTAGAAAGAATCCTTACATTTGATACAGCGCCCATGAAATAGCCCTTGCCATCAATTATAATGCCTTATTGTGACATCAAAACATCTCACAGGCCCTTCACTGAGTTTACTGGGGAGAATAGTGACTATTTGTAGGCAAACATGGCAACCAAATGTCCCACAAACAGCCATGAAATGAATAATCATTTATTTGTTGGTCAGGACACTAGAAGAATCTGCCTCATAAAGAAAGCCGCTTGCATATGGGAAATGGGTTCTCCTTTGTTTGACAAACAACAAAAGGCGCCTTATCTTTGATGTCCCCATTTACATTTGGTTCTGTCACTTTTAACTCACTCCCACCCAAAGCGACAGTGGTCAGTTTCCAATGATCTGAATGGGAATTCTTGGCATTCTGTGCCTCTGGAGGATTCCATCCTGGTGGTTTGAACAAAGGGAAAAAGGCTTCCCCTTTGTTTTTCAATCTCTTTCTCTCTCTCTCTCCACCCCCTCCACCCCCTACACACAACACACACACACACACGCAGTACAGTGCCTGAGATAACCCAAGCCCCTCCATTGTTGCTGGTGTAAAGAGGCATTGTAATGAGGAATTCCAAACCTGGAATTCCGTTTCCCAATTACAATGTCTCTTTAAAGAAAAGAGAGGAGGGAGTGGATGGTGGGGCGGCAGGAGAGGAGGGAAGTCTTTGGTGCTCAAATCACACGTGTGACAGAACACATGGAGTTGAGGCCTTTGGAATCTTAACCCTTGTAAATTCAAAGCAATTCGAGAGGCTTCAAAGGGGATGTGTGTGTGGGAGAGGGGGAGGTGGGGGAGTGAGGCTCTGAATGACAGATGCCATTTGACCCAGAGTGTTTTTTTTCCTTGTTAGTTTGTTTGTGACCAGGGTAAAGCTTTCATGGCGGGTCCAGTGAACCCTTCCCCATCTATCACTCTGATGGGAAGCAAAGTGGCTGTGGTCTGGAATCCCACGTATTTACCAGCAATAAAATACCCTGGTGCCATCCGAGCCATTTGGCTGTGTCCCCTGTTGGGGGGAGGGGAGTGGTGGAGGGCTGTTGAACCCATGTTAATTATTGATTGTTTCCTGACGTGTGACTGTTCCTTCTTCTCTTCCAATTTCACATCTATAATCATCTCAAGTTTTCTTTTGAAGCCTGTTACGGAGGTTAACTGATACAATGCCTTCAACGACAAAATGTCTACGTGTTTCACAAAGAATTGCATTCCAGTGTATGCAGTGACTGTATTTTGCACACAGGAATGTAATCAGCAGTGGAGCAAATAGGGGAGGGTGTACATATGGTGCCTTTACCTCACGCTCGTTCAGATAAAATTGGTCAGTCATTACTGCTGTGCATGAATTGGTTGACAGTAATTCCTGTAAAATGCTTTGCAATGCGTTGCTTAGAAGCCCTATCTAATGCTTAATAACAGTAGTAATCTTTTATTTGCTATACAATTGCAATACAGATTACATTTTTTAAAGCGCCTTTCACGGCAGGAGGACATCCAAGCTGAGAGTGAGAGTTGAGGGTGCGGAGAAGGGTAAATATAATCGAATTGCGATATACTATAATCCTAAATCAAGCTGTCTCACAGCACTTCATAGAGTATATTGTTAACTTACAATATAATAATCCTTGCATTTGATATAGCGCTTTTCACATCTTAGCGACGTCTCAAAGCGCATCACGGAATATACTGTAAAGTGACTGTGTGGGTGAAGTGCGGCAGCCAATTGTGCGCAGCAATGTCCCCACATACAGTCGTGGATTGAAAATGACCAAATTTTATTATTGTTGTTTTATGTGATTGTTTTTGTAAGCAAAACGCATGGATAAGGTGCCAAATCAAATGCAAGGTTTATTACTATTAGAATATAAATGCACATGGTGGCCTGAAGCCTCGTTTAGTTACTTCCTCCAATGAAATATTCAAAATAAGGTTCCTTTACATTTCTTTTCTCTGCGAACGCTCCATATTCGTACATTTTGTGAAGCGCTTCGAGACATCTCAAAGACTTGAGAAAGCGCTACATCAAATGCAAGGATTATTATTATTATATCATCATCATTCCTACAGTTAATCCTCCCCTCTGCTGGCGGATGGTTCCACAGCCTCTCTGCTCACTCCACCCACCCCCACCTCCACCACCCACCCCCACCCCCACCACCCACCCCCACCACCCACCCCCACCTCCACCACCCACCACCCTGCTGGACTGACTACTTTGCCCAAGTGGCTTTTAATTCTGGAGACACTGGAGGCCAAAACATATGGAACAAATAAAAAAGCTTAAATAGGAGGTGGGAGGAAACAGTACTTAACTCTTCAAAGGTTTCCCAAGTAAGTGCTGGGTGTTGTGTTTGTTGTGGATCTGAAACAATTTAGCACACGCTCATTTAGCCTCTGTTTGTAGTTTCACCTCCTTGACTCCTTGCAAGATATGCATCAGCTCCCTCAGCCCATTCACACCCCACCGTCCAGCCTGGAAACACAGATTGTTTGTTTGGGATGGAGCGGACGTTAGCTGAGATGCAAAGGAATTTCACTCGGCACGGGGAGTGCATGCCAGGACTTTACTCATAATAATAATAATAAGAAGAATCCTTGCATTTGATATCGCGTCTCATCACATCTTCGAGACTTCTCAAAGCACTTCACAGAATATACTGTAAAGTGAATTGATTGTCCTGTATGTTTTGTGCATGAAATGCTGCAGCTAATAACACACAGCAGTGTCCACACAAACAGTCATGGATTAAGTGACTGATTTATTATTTTTTATTATTTAATTATTATTTCTCCCAGAAAGGCAACTGGGTTCCTACTGGGTAAACAAGAGGCACGTGGACGAGGAAACGTGCCTACAGTTCCGCCCTGCCTGGGAATCAAACCCGGATCCTCTTGCTAGAGAGCCGAGTGCTCTAACCACTGAGCTACAAGAGACACTGAGGACTCCACGTGGCTCAGTTTGACAGATGCTCGACCTGTGTGGAGTGAATTGAATGATGCACTCCGAGAAAAATAATAATATTAATCCTTGTACAAATTCCAATGACTTGTCCTAATCCTGCACAGACCTTCTGCAGCTCATGTCCTTTTCCCACACCAGGCTCCATGAGCTCATCAACCCATTCCTCACTCAGCTCTACTGGGTCCCCATACCCCAGCAGATCGAATTCAAGATCCACATCATCGCCTTCAAACCCTCCCATGGCCTCACATCACCTCCTGTCCCCCTAGTCTCCCTCCTCCCACTGAAAACTCTCTTCCTCATTGTCCTGCTATTCTATCTGCCCTCACACTCTACAAATCTCCAAGTGCCTTCCTCCCTCCTACTTTCGGTCAACTTCCACTCTCCCCAAACTAGCTCAGGTTGTGTAAAGCATTTTGAGATGTCCCCTCCGTGTGAACCGAGCTATATAAATGCAGATGGCTGTTGACGGAAGCCTAACCCCGCCAGGCTCTCTGGAGGGTGTTGTTCACAAAATCATATCAGCTCCCCCCACCCTCCGTCCATCCCCCCCAACAAGTAAACAGTCACTTCACTTTACAGTATATTCTGTGAAGCGCTTTGAGACATCGATAAAATGTGAAAAGCGCGATATCAAATGGAAGGATTATTATTATTATTATTATTCGAGTGAAACAGTGTCTGACACCAGTAACTTCCTTCTCATTTACTCCATCCATGTCACTGAACATGGCAACTGATCATTATCTGCCATGAAAATGAAGGTACTCACTCTCTCCCTCCCTCCCATCATCTGGATGTCTAATTACAGCAAAACACTTGTTCTGAATACAGTTATTATCATTCTTCCACATGTTTCAGTCTTGGTTATTGCCCTGTGTAAAACAGTGGGTGGGAGAGAGGGGCGTAACAGGGACTTTGCCAACGCTTTACACATTTGGAGATTAAATCCTACGCTCTTTCTACAAACAATCGCACCGCGAAGCGGATCCGCGGAGAGATAAGATCCAGTGGCTGAGAGCAAAGGAGATCAGAGGCCGCGACATGTCACAGGAAGCTACACTGACAGCATTGCTCCAGCAAAGGCTTCCCGTTAACAGCCCATAATGTCATTACCAGAACAGTTGAGTATTTATTTATCTGGCATTTCCCCCACAGCATTCCTTTTACAGCACAAAAACAATCCCCTCCCTCCCTCCCTCCCTCCCCCTGTGCAAGTTTGATGGAATACTGAAAGGAAGTGACAATGTGACTATTATTCATCAATGGTCGTGGACTCCCTGGTGGGTAGGTAGGTCGGTGTGGGGGGAGGGGGGACGGGGGGATTGTGTATCCAAAGGCCTGAGGGCACGTTTCGAAACATCACTCTCCTCCCCTTTCCCCCCCCCACTCCCGTTGTCATTGTAATTGTGTATGGCATTCACTGAGTTCTGTGGCTCTGTGATGTCCTCATTGTTTCTGGCCGATTTGTGATGGGAGATTCAAAGAAATCCGTCTTTCGTTGGAGACCTCCAGCTCATCCACAGCTCAGTGTGTGTGTGTGTGTGGGAGGGGGGGTTTGGGGGCACTGCCCAGAGTGGTATTGAACCACGTAACTTAGTCACTGAGGGTTAGGAATCCAGTGGTTAGTCAATCAGTGGGATCGCTTTTCCAGGGGTAATAATCCTTCAAAAAAAATACTTCAAAAAAATTATTCGGCCACTCAACCCACGTCTGTTTGTGGGGATGCCGCTGTACGCAATTGGCTGCTGTGTTTTGCCCACAAAATATACAGTCGATTCACTTTACAGTACATTCTGTGAAGCGCTTTGAGACGTCCCGAAGACGTGATAAGGCGCTGTACCAAATGCAAGGATCACAAAGACTGTTCCCACACAGCTCCTGTTACCCCTGCAGCTAAAGCCCTGACAGATATGAGGGTCTTACCTCACTGGACAAGCAGTGGGAAAGCTTGCCAGACAGTGATATCGCATTGAGACAATTTAACATGCTTCACGGGGATTTCTGTAAAGTGCAGTGACTGTGTTTTTGTAGGTGAACGCGGCAGCTGATCTGGGCACAGCGACATGCCACAAACAGCAATGAAATGAACGACCGACTTTATTGAGGAGATTACTGGCCAGGACAACACAAGAGAAACTCCTTTCCCCGTTTGAATAGTGCCGTGCGATGTTTAACAGCCACAACAACAACAACAACATTTCACGTCAGGAGGATGTCCCAAGGCACTGAAAACATGCATCTAGGTCCTAGGTTCAACGTTTCATCCAAAGGACGGCACCTCCGACAATGCAGAACATTTTGGAGTCCTGTAGCTCAGCGGTTAGAGCACTCGCCTTACAAGCGTGAGACCTGTGTTTCGAATCCAGGCGGGTCAGGAAGAAACCGTGGGCGAGTTTCCTTACTCAACACACACGCCTAATAATAATCCGTCCCCCAAAAATCTATAATAAATTAGTTATTTCAATCCACGCCTGTTTGTGGGGCCGCTGCTGTGCTCAATTCACGTTTTGCCCACAAATATACAGTCAATTCACTTTACAGTATATTCTGTGAAGCGCTTTGAGACGTCTAGAAGACGTGAAAAGCGCTATATCAATTGCAAGGATTATTATTATTCCCAGCGCTGCACTGGAATATCAGCCTTGACGACACAATCACAGTGTATTGTGTGTGTGGGGGGGTTATTTCAGTTGCTTTATTAATTATCCTGCAACAACAACAGCAACAAAATAACATTTAATACTTTAATAAGCGAGGGCCAGGCGAGGGACAGTTTAAATGATCCATTTTCTTAGAATCATTTTCTTTTATTGATGGAACGACACCGTCTGACCACGTGGTTCGGCAACTCTTTGCGCTATTTCACGGAAATGCAGAATATTCCTCCGGGATTCTCTCAGCCCGTGTTTACTCCCAAATCCAGATGAATTGGCTGCTGTTCAACAACAGCAACAACTTGCATTTATACAACAACAACAAAATTACATTTACAGAGCGCCCTTCACGGGAGGACGTCCCAAAGCGCTGAACAATCAGGTCGGGACCCGAGCAGTGGGGGGGGGCGGGGGAGGGGGAAGGGGAAGGAGAGGGGGAGGGGGAGGGGGAAGGGGAAGGAGAGTGGGGGAGGGGGAAGGGGAGTAGGAGAGGTGGAGGAGTTAGTGGGGGAGCCAAAGGCGCGGTCAAAGAGGAAGGTCTTGAGACCGGCCTTGAAGGGGGGAAGGGGGGAAGCGAGGGGGAGGGGCTGCGGGATGCAGTCCCACAGTGTGGGGGCAGAGAGGCTGAGAGCCTGGCCCCCGATGGTTGGGGGGTTAGGGCGGGGGGGGCGGTGGAGGAGGAGCAGGCCTGAGGCTGCTGAGCGGAGGAAGGCGGGCACAGGCTGATAGAGAGACAGGCGGGGGGGGGGGACAGGCGGGGGGGGGGGGACAGGCGGGGGGGGGGGGGACAGGCGGGGGGGGGGGGACAGGCGGGGGGGGGGGGACAGGCAGGGGGGGGGGGGGGGGGCCGTGAATGGCCTTGAAGGTGAGGATGAGGATCTTGAATTGGATCCTCTGGGTGACGAGGAGCCAGTGGAGACGGGCGAGGGGGGGGCGAGGGGGGGGGGGCGAGGGGCGGGGGCGAGGGGGGAGGGCGAGGGGGGAGGGCGAGGGGGGAGGGCGAGGGGGGGGGGGGGGGGGGGGGGCGGTCACAGAGCCTGGTGTGGGAGAGTACACGAGCTGCAGAGTTGTGAATGATCTCCAGCCTGTGAGGGGGGGGCTGGGGAGGCCGGGGAGGCCGGGGAGGAGAGAGTTCCTGTAGTCCAGCCTGGAAGTGATAAAGGCGGGGATGGTATTGCGGCCTCCGGGCAGGTGATTACATTACATTACAATGGTGAGCCTGACTCCCAGCAGGATTGGTGGGAGGGGAGGGGGGGAGGGAGGGGGGGGGGGGGGAGGGAGGGAGGGATGGATTTGACCAAAGGGGACAGTGGGTGAGGCGGGCGGGCGGGCGGGCGGGCGGATTGAGGGAGACTGTTCCTGAGTTAAATGGGACAGAAGGTATTAATCACGTCCAATTCCATTTCTAATCAATTATCCAGGCGGGTGAATCGGAAGTCCTCACTCATACAGTCGTTAATTATTCATTATTTTATTGTTAAAAGGACAACATTGGTAGAGAGTGTGCAGCCGCCTCAGGGGAGGTCTTTGGTGGAGTTTGTGAAAGTTTATGACATCCTCCCGACGTGAAAGGCGCCACCTAAATGTAATTTTGTTGTTATTTTGTTGTTGTCGTCGCTGAGTTGATATGTGTAAGCATACGTAAACATGGCAGTTTGTACATCTCGTATAGATAAGTAGCTCAGCGGTTAGAGCGCTCGCCTTACAAGCGTGAGACCTGGGTTCCAATCCAGGCAGGTCAGGGCGAAACCTTGGGCGAGTTTCCTTACTCCACACACACACACACAGACACACACACACAGACACACACACACACACACACACACTCACACACAGACACACACACACACACACAGACACACACACACACAGACACACACACACACACACACACAGACACACACACACAGACACACACACTCACACACAGACACACACACACACACACACAGACACACACACACAGACACACACACACACACACTCACACACACACACACACACACAGACACACACACACACAGACACACAGAGACACACTCACAGACACACACACACAGACACACACACAGACACACAGACACACACACAGACACACAGAGACACACTCACACACAGACACACACACAGACACACACAGACACACACACACAGACACACACACACACACACAGACACACACACACACAGACACACAGAGACACACTCACAGACACACACACACAGACACACACACACACACACAGACACACAGACACACACACAGACACACAGAGACACACTCACACACAGACACACACACACACACACAGACACACACACACAGACACACAGACACACACACAGACACACAGACACACACACAGACACACAGAGACACACACACACACACACAGACACAGACACACACACAGACACACACACACACACACACAGACACACACACACACAGACACACACACACACAGACACACACACACACAGACACACACACACACACACACACAGACACACACACACACAGACACACACACACACACACACACACAGACAGACACACACACAGACACAGACACACACACACAGACACACACACACACACACACAGACAGACACACACACACACACAGACACACACACACACACAGACACAGACAGACACACACACACACAGACACACACACACACACACCTAATAATAATCCCTCAAAATTTTTTTTAAAAATTGGTAGTTTCAATCCACGACTGTTTGTGGGACACTGATGTCGGGTTTCACCCACAAATATACAGTCAATTCACTTTGCAGTATATTCTGTGAAGCGCTTTGAGACGTTGATAAGATGTGAAAAGCGCTGTATCAAATGCCGGGATTATTATTATTATTTCAGAGTAAGGACGTTTAACTCGCTCTGCATTTGGTGAAGCAGTCTGAGAATTGATTTTTACATGAAAAGTGCTACATTTGGGGGCTGAAACAAACAGTGTAAGGTGTTGGAGTTGTGAGGTTGCGAGGTCCAGCCATGGCAGCTTCACTGGGAGGAGGGAGGGAGGGAGGGGACGAGGGGATGTAAGTTTATGCCGCACAGGAATAGACAGAATTGTGCTGGCGTGACCCGCCTCCTGCAACCACCACACACACAGGTCATAGGAATCAGGAGTGACCCAGTGAGAATAAGCCACTGATCAGTGTGAGCTGATCATTCAGGAAACCTGCACGGATGGGGTCAGGGAGCTACAGATCTACAGTCTCACAACGCCACATGTTAAACTCTCAACGCCCGCTTGTGATGAGGGTTCTGATGGGAAGGTCTTAGGTACTGTACAGGGTTTATTAATAATAATAATCACATTGCTTGCTCTTGATTTATTACCACCTCATCAACCATACAGATGTCTCGAAACGCTTTGCAACAATATAATAATAATAATAATCCTTGCGTTTGACACAGCGCTTTTCACATCTAATCGACGTCTCAAAGCGCTTCACAGAATATACTGTAAAGTGAATTGACTGTACATTTGTGGGCGAAACGCGGCAGCCAATTGCGCACAGCAGCGTCCCCACAAACAGTCGTGCTACCCACATTCCCTCACCTCCCCACACTGTGAGCCCACCTAAAGATCTTTTTTCAACTGCGATTTCGGACACCTCCCTCCTACCAGTGCCCCCTGCCCCACCTTCCACCTGGTGTGGGGGGGGCGGTGGGGGGAGGAACTCTGCATTTGTCGGAGCTCACGTCATTTGGATGAGTCATTAAACCGGGCGTCATGTCTGCCCGAACAAGTTTGAGTTTAAAGTTCCCGTGGCAGCATCTACACAGAGAAGGGAGTTTCTCTGTTCCGGTGACTTGGCTAACAATCCCCCAGATACGTTGGACCCATAACCATTCAACTCATAATAATAATACTCACAATAATCCTTGCATCTGGTGCGGCTTCGTAGAAAATACCGTGTTTTGTGGGTGAAACACCGCGGTTAAGTGCGCACAGCGTGTCCCACAAACAGTCGTGGATCAAGTGACCAAATTATTTGAATGTTATTCGAATTATTTTGACAGGATCATTGCTCCCGGTAAAGCGATTCGCCAATCGGCCAACAGCCGGGTTCCTGTTTACCGCTGGGTAAACAGTGGCGTGGGGAGTAAGGAAACTCGCGCAACTGCCCGGGAATCGAGCTCAGGTCCTCTCGTTTAAAAGAGGATTGCGATGGTCACATTGGTCCCTTGTCTTTTCACCCATAATACAGTCACCACACGTTACAGCTGAATCCCGCGTGGCGCTTTGAGGCGTCTCGTGGGCCTGTCAGGCGCCATATCGAAGGCAGGGATGATTGTGAGAAGCGCTGTAGCGATCGGTCACAGTGACTCTGCTGCGAGTCTTTGAGGCAGAGATCCGGGCGCTGGGTCAATCGCCGGAATCGATGGATTATTTGTACTGCCAGGCAGGGAGTCACGTCCGCAATCGTATTACACCCCCCACCTCCCCCACACTCCCTCCCCCCTCCCCCCTGCCCCCTGCCCCCCCCTCCGTCAGACAACCAGAGCATTGAGGAGTCATGAGAGGTGAATCAGCAAAACATCAATTATTCAGGGGTGTGGGGCCCGGGCTTATCACTATTTCATCAGTTAATTGACTCAGAGGGATCTGTACGTGGACTGTACGCACCCAGTTACACAGAGCATCCCAAGAAGCACGGTTTCAATTCAATTAAGTTAAATGCAGTGTGTGTGTGTGTGTGGAAGGAGGGGGTTGGGTGGGGGGCTCTGTGTGCGGGGGCTGTTTCAACGGGAGAGAGAAACAGACAAACACCCTACCAATGTGAAATAAATAATATATTTCCTTCTGGGGGTGCGTTTAATTAACTCTTGTCGAACCTCGTCTGTGCAAGCGTGGGCTGCAGTGTTGGTGTGTTAATGTGTGTATGGCCTCCCAGCTGCAGGGTAGGGGAGGGGGCTGGGGTAGGGGGGTGGGTGAGGGGGAGGGGAGGAATGCCTGTTAATTCTCTCTCTCTCTCTTTCTCTCTCTCTTTCTCTGTAATTGTGGTCTCTGGGTGTCCCAGATTCCTCTCTGCTGCGATGGGCTGGAATGAGCTCATTTCTTTTGTCAACAGGAAACTGGTTTCAAGCTGATCTGCCGAGAAAAAACTGCCCAGTAAAATGGACACAGTGCGTGCGGGTTAACCCCTCGAGGGCTGGGTTTCGGAGACTCACTCAATGCCCCCACCCAAGCCCTTGCTCTCCCTTCCTGTAAGAAAATGCTACGTGCGAAAGAGCGTCATTCTGTCCAGTGGCCGGAAGACCGGGCACTGAGCAAGGGCAATCTCTTAATTACTTGTCTAAACCGTCCACAAAATACACAGTCACTATGGTTCTCAGTCATTCCTGTAAAGCGCTTTGATGCATCTCTACGATGTGATGAGGTGCTGTATCAAATGCAAGGATTGTTGTGTGCGAGTGTGTGTGTGTGTGTGTGCATGCCTGCGGCCCTATCGTTTGCGTTAGTGTAACGTGCATCTGCGCATCAGTTTGGCTGTGTATGTGTTTGTGTGTGCGCATCTACACATGGATTTAGGTATGGGTGCATATCTTTTGGTGATATGGATGATTGCAATGTGTATATGCATGGTTGGATGTGTGTATACATTTGGGCATGGTTGCGTATATGTTTGTGTGTATTTACATGAAAGTGTATGTATGTTTGAGAGCGTGTGTGTGTGTAATTTGTGTATGTGTGTGTGTGTGTGTGTGATTGTGAGTGTATGTGGCCGGGCTTTCGGCCTCTCTGTCCCCACACTCTGGAATTCCATCCCGCAATCCGTTCGCCTCGCTTCCTCCCTTTCCTCCTTCAAGGCCGGTCTCAAGACCTTCCTCTTCAACTGTGCCTTCTGCTCCCCTCCTAACTCTCCCCCCTTTCCTACTCTTCATCCCCCTGTCCCTACCCTTCCCCCCACCGCTCGGGTCCCAACCTGACTGTTCAGTGCTCCCGACATGAAAGGCACTCTATAAATGTAATTTTGTTGTTGTTGTATGTGTAGCTGTGTGTGTATGTGAGGCTACGTGTGCATATGTGGCTGTATGCGTGGCTGTGTTTGTATGTGTGGCTGTGAATATCTATATGTGTGGCTGTGTTTGTATGTGTGTGTGACTGTATGTGCGGCTGTATTCGTGGCTGTGTGTGTATATATATACATATATATATATACACATTATGTGTGTATGTGGCTGTGTATATGTGGCTGTGGGTTTGGGGTAGATTGAGCAAAATGTAACAGATCATTTAGGCCGTCAGTCTCGCCTCTGAGTCAGAGGTTGTGGGTAAGGACTTTGAGCTCCCAGTCTAGGATGGCTTCCAGTCCAGTGCTGGGGGCGGGGGGTGAATAGGTCGGTGGGTTGGTGGGGTGAGTAGGTGGGTGGGCGGGTGAGTGGATCGGGGGTGGCGGGCGGGGGAGAGACTTAACCCAGGGTGGGTTATTAAAGACCGACATTGGGAAAAGAGAAGTGAGTTTCTCCCAGATTCCAGCCTGGCCAACAATCCTGAGGTTAAATTAGTCATCAGTTCACGGCTGTTTGGGAGACAATATTGGGACGGGGAGAAAAACAATAAAAAACTGGTCTCTTTAATCCACAACTGTTTGTGGGACGCAAATTGGTGCTCAATTGGCAGCCGCATTGCGCCCACAAACATACAATCAATTCACTTCATACAGTCTATATTCTGTGAAGTGCTTTGAGGCGTCCAGCAGACGCGAAAAGCGCTATATCAAATGCAAGGATTATTATTATTATTCTACTGTGTGTAAACTCACTGACGCATTTGCCTGAACATTTACCCTTGACCCTAATTACCATTGCCTAATCGACATTTGGATGCCAATGGAACCGTAGAAATCTGCAGCACAGAAGCCGACCATTGATTCAGCCCATCGCGTCTGGGCTGTTTGTTTAAACGCAATCCGTTCAGTCAGTCACAGTGAGCTGCCTTTATCTTTCGCCTTTAAAATCGCGTGCTATTTTCTGCCTGTGTGTGAGCCGGTGGCGGAGATAATAGTGGGGCTGTTTAATCTGCCTTTCAATGTATGTGAGGTGCCTTTTCAAGCTTTTTTAACACAGTGGAAGCACTAGCATGCGCGCTGGCGATCGCAAGGAATTGGGTTTAAACCTCCCGGACCCCCCACCCCCTCCCCCACGCCTCCCTCCCACCCCCTCCCCACCCTCTCCTGCACCCCCTCCCCCATCCCCCCACCCGCCCACCCGCCCATTGAAAAACCTGGTCCGTCCCTGGAATGTGTTTGTGGGACGAAGGATCAGCAGGTTTACAGTGTGTGCCCCGGGGTAGCCAGTCTTTGTGTGTGTGTGTGTGTGTGTGTGTGTGAGAGAGAGGCTGGGAGCCTGGCATAGGTTAACCTTGAGGTGGGGGGAGGTGGGTGGATATTGTGTCCTCCAACCTTGTGTTCCCCCCACCCCCCCCCACTCCACCTGTTTGACCCTCAACAGGTGTCAGCCTGGTTCAGTCCTAGCGCTCTCTCTCTCTCTCTCTCTCTCTCTCTCCTCTGAGTCAGTTGTTTGTGAGCTCAAGCCCCACGTTGGGACTTAGAATCCCGTAGTCTAAACTGACACTGCAACACTGCGCTGGGGGCTGTTTCACTGCCGGAGTTGCCGTCCTTTTGGACGGGAAGTTAAATCGAGTTAATAATAGTCTGTCTATTCTGGTGGATGTTAAAGATATAATAATAATAATAATCCTTGCATTTGATATAGCGCTTTTCATGTCTTCTAGACGTCTCAAAGCGCTTCACAGAATATACTGTAAAGTGAATTGACTGTATGTTTGTGGGCGAAACGCGGCAGCCGATTGCTCACAGCGGCGACCCCACAAACAGTCGTGGATTCAACTGACCAATTTATTATAGTTTTGTTTTGAGGGATTATTATTAGCCGTGTGGAGTAAGGAAACTTGCCCGAGGTTTCACCCTGACCTGCCTGGATTCGAACACAGGCCTCACGCTTGTAAGGCGAGTGCTCTAACCACCGAGCTACAGGACTCCACAGATTACATTATCGGAACGAGAAGGGAGTTTCTCTCTCTCCGGGGTCCTGGAGAGGACCTTTCCTTTCTCGCTGTGACTCTAAGCAGCTGCTTTCGCAATCTGGCTTCAAAGCCGTGTGAGGCCTCTCTGTTGACTCTCCACCTGAAAGCCAAAGGCACCAGATAAGATTTGAGCCTCTCTCCTCCCCTCTGCCGCCCTGTCCTTGTCAGGGAGTGTTTGCGTTACCATTGACCCCTGACTGGACAGGTCGGAGTGCTCGCTGTGACCGGCCGGACACATCGAATGCCGTCTTTTCCGAGGGTACAGAGTGCGCCTGTCATTTAGTCCTGCTCTGCTCTGTGTCCTCCGCCCTACCATCGGCGGACGGCTTTCAGCCTCTCTGCTCCCGCACTCTGGAAATCCATCCCACAGTCCCTTTGCTTCGCTCCCTCCCTCTCCTCCTTCAAGGCCGGCCTCAAGACCCTCCTCTTTGACTCTGCCTTCTGCTGCCCTTCCAATTCTCTCCCTCCCTCTCCTCCTAACTCTCCCCCGCCCTACCCTGCCTCCCTGCCTCCCTGGCTCGGGTCCCGTGCTGACTGTTCAACACCTTGGGACGTCCTCCTGAGGTGAAAGTCGCTCTATAAATGTCAATTTTGTTGTTTTCTTCTTCTTGTAATCCCTGCATTCGGTACAGCTAGCGTCTCATCGTCTCAAAAGGACTTCTCAAAAGGCTCCACCGGATTACACAGGAGTGACTGCATTTTTTTGGTAACGGCAGCAGTCTCTCCGCCAGCCAGACGGCCGCCTGGAGGCCGATCACAACCAGGAAACGACTGAAACCCTCCGAACAGCCTCCGCGCGCCGTCCAATCCACAACTATTTGTGGGACACCGGCTGTGCGCCAATTGGCTGCCACGTTTTGGCCACAAGTGTACAGTCGCGTCACTTTGCGGTACACTCTGTGGAGCGCTGTGAGACGTTGCGAAGTCACGAGAAGACGCTCTGTGAGGCGCCGGGATTATTATTATAATAATTCGAAGACTGCAGTGATCAGCGCGGTTCATCTGCACAATAAGTGATTTTCTTGCTCACTGGGCGACAACAACAACACGCCCTTCACGTGGGGTAATGTCCCAGAGAGCTTGATAGAGTCCAACTAACAGCCAAGGAAAGAGGGGGGGGGGTGGAGGGGCGATCATAAAACCCCAGCAAAAAGGAAGGACTTCGGGCAGGATTAGAAGGCGGGGCGGGCGGGCAGGAGGGAGGGGGCAAAGCCGAGGGATTGAGGGAGAGACTTCCAGAGTTTCGGGGCAGAGTAGGGGCTGAAGGTGCGGGCTCTAGCGAGCCGACAGGCGTTTTTTTCCTGGGAAACCAGGTGCTGGGAAGGCCGGCTGGCCGCTCTGTCACGGAGTCATGTTGAAGTCAAACCTGGAACAAAAGCTGAGATATGATCTCCAGCGCCAAACACCTTCAAAGGCTGACACAGGCGGCAGGATTGTGTTACACAGAGCTGTGCCGGAGGCCTCACTCGGGGCCCAAAGCCACGCACACCACCTGAGCCCCTGCTCACAGCAACAACAACAACAACAAATCGCGCCTTTCATGTCGGGGATATCCCGAGGAGCTGGACAGTCATGGATTTGGACTCGAGCAGGGGGTAGGGTTGAGGAGGGTTTTTTTTTAGGTATTATTATCAGGCGTGTGGAATAAGGAAAGTTGCCCCAAACGTCGCCCTGACCTGCCTGGATTCGAACACAGGTCTCAGGCTTGTCAGGCGTGTGTTCTAACCACCGAGCTACAGGACTCCACAAGGGTGTTTGAAGGTGCAATCAAGGAGGAGGGACCTGAGATATGCCTTGAAAGAGGCAAGGGAATGAGGCGAAGGGAATGTGGGATGGAATCCAGAGGGTGGGGCAGAGAGGCCAAAGGCCCGACCGCTGATGGTGGACGGCGTTGGGGGGGGAACACGGAGTAGACCGGAGCCTGCTGAGAGGGGGGAGCGGACGGGTTGATATGGGGTTAGTAGCAAAGCCACGTGCGGGCGTGGAGTAAACCCTCGTGCGTGTCAGCTCAGTTGGTTCCAATCTCGAATCTGAGGCAGAATATCATGGGTTCGAGTCCCATCAGCTCCCAGACTCGCCGGGGGGGGGGGGCGGGGGTGGCGGGAAGCCTTACATTACCAGAGCGCTGTGCTGTGCTTCAACAAGACATTAAGCCAAGCTCTCACCCTGTGCCTGTTCAGGTGGCTTTAAGATTAATGCCTCCACTGGTGAATAACCGGCGACAGCAAATTTCTTTGATGTTTCAAACCTTGAGAATTATTACCCAGAATCTTCAACAATAGGGAAAGCGCAGCAAGTCATCAATCTTATTCACCTTCTCCCTCACTCTCGCTATCTCACTGCCACAACCCTACGTGACCCCCGCCCCCCCACCTCACCCCACCCCCACCCCCCCACCTCACCCCACCACCCCCACCCACCCACCTCACCCCACCACCCCCACCACACATACCCCCCCCACCCCTACACACACCAGTCGCATAAAGTGCCTTTACGATAATAATAATGATCCTTGCATTTGATACAGAGCCTCATCACATATTCTAGACGTCTCAAAAGCGCTTTGCAGAATATACTGTAAAGTGAATTGTCGGTCTATTTGTGGGCGAAACGCGGCAGCCACTTGCGCACAGCAGCGTCCCCACAAACAGTCGCGGACTGAGTGGCCCAATTATTATTTTTCTGAAGGGATTATTATCCCCGGGGAAGCGATCCGCCAATCAACTAACAAGCGGGTTCCATATTTACCGCCATGCTCGATAAACAAAGGCGAGCGGGAGGGAGTAAGGAAAGTTGCCCAATGTTTCGCCCTCACCGGGATTGGAACCCGGGTCCTCTCGCTTGCAAGGCGAGTGCTCTAACCACCGGGCTGTAAAGTCAGAAAGAAAACCTATTTTTAGAGCAGGTTATTCCTTCAAATATCCCAAAGCACCTCAGACTGGGAATGTCCATGTGGAAACAAAGCAGCCACTCACCCCACAGTAATGTCCACAAACAGCCAGGATGTGGCTGAGATGTGCTAATTGTATCTGGGGGGGAATTGTAAGAGAAACTCCCTTCTCCCACAAAATATATAGGAGCTCCTGTGGCTCAGTGGGTTAGAGCACTTGTCTTGCAAACTGGGGAGACCAAGCTGGGGAGACCTGTGTTCGAATCCAGGCAGGTCAGAGCGAAACCTTGGGCAAGTTTACTTACTCCACACGCCTAATAATAATCCCTCCAAAAAAAAACACAATAATACAATTGGTCATTTCAATCCACGACTGTTTGTGGGGACGCTGCTGTGCGCAATTGGCTGCCGCGTTTCGCCCACAAATATACAGTCAATTCACTTTACAGTATATTGTGTGAAGCGCTTTGAGATGTCAATAAGATGTGGAAAGCGCTATATCAAAATGCAAGGATTATTATTCTACAGTACAGTCAATTCACTTTACAGTATCACGTCTGTGAAGTGTTTTGAGACGTCTCAAAGGCGTGATTAGGTGCGATATCAAACGCAAGGATTATTATTATGAGTCACTTTTCAAGCAGCGCAGGGGGACCTTTAACAGACAGGACCTTGGTTGGTATCTCATTCACTGGATGTCATCTCCAACAATGCAGCGTTCCCTTGAATTCCTGGCCTGAAATCGGCTCCAGATTAAAACTAGATTTTGCATGAATTTGGACGTCTTTAAAAGTGTAAACAAAAAAAGCCTGAGATCGACAGATCATGATCCATCGCCTGAGCGTTCACAATGTCCTGTGACCCCCCCCCACACACCCACCCCCCCCCCACCCCTCACATCCCCCAAATGTTTTTTTTCTGACAGTTAATTTTTGTTTTCTGTTCCAGATGATTTGAGTGTCACAATGTCTGACACCAGTAACCTCCTCCTCCCGACTCCAGCCATGCTACAGAAGATGTGACATTGAATGTGGCGACAGATTACTATCTGCCATGAAATTGATGGTGCTCACACACACACACTCATACACACGCACACACTCACGCACACATACATGTGCACACACATCCTTTGGCTGTCCTAACACAGTCAAACACACAAGTGTTTCACAATTCATACAATGAAGGACGTCTAAATACAATTCTCTTCATTCTTCCACATGTTTCAGTTGAGAGAAACACGGGGGTAAACAGGACTCTGTGAACACCCTGTCTTTTATCTCTCGGGGAGAGGAAGCTCACAGACAGACAGACACACAGACACACAGACACAAACAGACAGACTGACTGATAGACGGAGCTGTCGCCTGCCATCTACAGCACAAACGTCTCCTGTTTGGAGAGCTGTAAATGGTCAGTGTGACTACAGCCTGGGTGGGTGGGCGGACAGGACAGCACATTCCACACTGGTGGGGGGGGGGGGGGGTTGGTTGGTTGGTGGGGTGTGGGGGGAGTTCAGGGATGTCTGGGAGTTGGAGCAGATTAGCAAACACTCCACTCAGCAAATACACTCGTCTCTCTCAGTCTCGCTGCCCTGTCCCAACTCCACTTACTCTTCCCTGAGACAGTAAAAAAAATTTACTTCAACAATTTCTATGTAGAAGACGTGAAAAGCGCTATATCAAGTGCAAGGATTATTATTATTATTATTTCAATGCAATAATTCTTGCATTTAATTAGTACGCACTGTATAACGTTAAACTATCTCAAAATGTTTCACAAGATATTGCAATCAATATTGCAGGGAGACAATTGCTGGGAGTTTGTGGGATGTTGCTGCTCACACTATTACGTGTAGACGCACGATGTGCAGTGCTCTGAGACTCTGTCCTATACAAACCAAATTGTTGTTGTTGACTGAGCGATGATATTAAAGATGCCGAGATTCTACTTGAAAAGGGAAGGGAGTTTCTCTCTCTCTCTCGATTTCCTGACCAACAATCTGCCAGATAAAATCGGTCACTCGCTTCCTGGCTGTTTGCAGGACCGTGGCACCCAAATTTAATAATAATCCTTACATTTGATATGGCGCTTTTCGCGTCTTTTAGACGTCTCGAAGCGATTCACGGAATATACTGTAAAGTGAATTGACTATATTTGTCGGTGAATATATACAAATACTAATATTACTAATCCTTGTACAGTATTTGGCACAGTGCTCTATCAAGTTAGCAAGATGACTGAAAGTGCTTCGCAGATTTTACTGAGAAGTGCAGTGACTGTGTAGGTGAACCGCACACAGCAATTTCCCACAAACAGACGTGGAGTGAGCGACAGATTTGATGTCGATGCACGGGACCGACAGGACCTCGGTTTTAGTGTCTCATCCGCAGGACTATGAAGCCTCCCCACCCAAACCCCCATCGCTGAAGGGGTCACCACAACCTCCTGACCCAGAGGTGAGACATTCACCAACCCAGCCACAGGGCCGGGCACTGTAGTCGAGTCTTGTCTGAAAGACGATCGGTGTCGCTCACAATTCAGCGTTCTCTCTCTCTCTCTCTCTGTCTCTCTCTCTCTCCTGCTTTTCCCAGTACTCCGGACCCAGACTGGAGCTGTGCCAGGACGCTGGGATGAATTTGTCGGCTCCAAGGATCTGGGGGTGGGGGGGGGGGGGGGGGGCCGGGAATGAACCACAAACCGCAGCCAGAGACGTCTGATAGTAACCACGAACAAGCCTCATTCCTCTCCTTTCACTTGTCAAACAGGCAGAAGACCTGAAGTCATGTCTGAAGCATTTCCTTAGCACCAGGCAGGGGTATATCACAGATTGCTATCTCGGGACTGCGCGCTGTATTTTGTCCAGTCCGAATGTTTTTTTGCAGACAAAATAAAAAAAAGAGCAATCCAATAAAGATCCCTGGCTTCTCAGAGCTCAGAGGAATGGTGTCCTCCGCAGTCAATTGTAATTAAGCATTTTACATCTGATAAAGAACCGAGTTCTTAAGGTTCTTTTTTGTCCGCAAGCAGGAATTCACTGTTGTAGATTGTCACTGTGGGTATCAGCCTGTTTTGTAACCCCCACTGCTCCCTCCCATCCCCCCTCCCCCCCACCGCCCCCTCCCCCCCGCCGCCCCCTCCCCCCAGCCGCCCCCTCCCCCCCGCCACCCCCTCCCCCCCGCCGCCCCCTCCCCCCCGCCACCCCCTCCCCCCCGCCGCCCCCTCCCCCACGCCACCCGCTCCCCCCCGCCGCCCCCTCCCCCCCGCCACCCCCACCGCCGCCCCCTCCCCCCCGCCACCCCCTCCCCCCCGCCGCCCCCTCCCCACGCCACCCGCTCCCCCCCACTGCTCCCCCCGCCACCCCCTCCCCCTCGCCACCCCCTGCTCCCTCCCCCCCACTGCTCCCCCCGCCGCCCCCTCCCCCCGCCGCCCCCTCCCCCCCCCCACCGCCCCCTCCCCCCCCCACCGCCCCCGCCCCCGCCGCCCCCTCCCCCCCGCCGCCCCGCTGCCCCCTCCCCCCCTCCCCCCCCACCGCCCCCTCCGCCCCCTCCCCCCTCCGCACCCTCCCCCCCGCCGCCCTCCACTACAGCACAGGTAACGGTGGGAACTGTGTCCTGACACTGACCGCTTCCGTGTTATGATATTAATAATAATAATCCCTCCATTTGATATATCGCTGATCACATCTTCTAGACGTCTCAAAGCTCGGTACAGAATGTACTGTAAAGTGAAGTGACTGTATATTTGTGGGCGAAACGCGGCCGCCAATTGCACACAGCAGCGTCCCCCACAAACAGACACGGGTTGAGTGACCGCATTATTATTATTTTTAAGGGATTATTATCGGGCGTGTGCAGTGAGGAAACTTGCCAAAGTTTCGCCCTGACCTGCCTGGAATCGAACCCAGGTCTCTCGCTTGCGAGGCGAGTGCTCTAACCACTGAGCTCCAGGACTGCACCACAGTGGGTAAAACATTAAAAGACCCCCAGGACGCTGTTGGCAAGTGGAGAAAAAGTGTGTGACCGTCCCGCGCCTCAGGACGTCCCCGGGATGTGAAAGACGCCATATAAAGTGTAATTTGCTGCTGTTGTCATTTCTCTCTTGGCCGAGATAATCCCCCAAATAAAATCGCTCACTCACTCCATGGCTGCTTGTGAGACTTCAACAACAACAACAACAACAACAAAATTACATTTAAAGAGCACCTTTCTCGTCGGGAGGACGTCCTGAGGCGCCTCACTGCGCCGTGTGCGAAACTGGTGGCTGCAAATACCTACAAATACACAGTCACTACACCCCACAGCAGCTCCCCGAGAATTGCTTGGGGAGAGAGCTCTTTGTTGTAGCTGCCGGCTCGACGCGAGGACCACGATTATCGGACAGATGTGGCGGCCAGTGAATGCAGGGTTAACAGGAGTTTAATGCTAAGTCACATTGCCCTCTTGTGGCCGAATTGGAGCAAATACAAGACATGGTTGATCAAACTTGTGGCTGATTGGAGCCAATTTGAACTCAGCAATGTCCCACACACAGCCACACAGTGCACCACCACAATAAAATTACTTTTGCATACGTCGGGAGAATTTGCTCATTTCAATCTACGGGACGCTGCTGTGCGTAATCACACCAGCGTTTCGCCCACAAGTACACAGTCACTTCACTTTACAGTATATTCTGTGAAGCGCTTTGAGACGTCTAGAAGATGTGAAAAGCGCGATATCAAACGCAATGATTATTATTATTATTATTATAATGTCCCAAGGCACTGGACAGTCAGTGTTTCGGACCCGAGCAGGGATCGAGGAGGGTGGAGGGAAGTGAGGGGGAAGGGAGTTGACCGACGGCACGGTCGAAGTTGGAGGGTCTTGAGGCAGGACTTGCAATAGGCCAGGGAGGGGGCGAGCAGAGGGACTGCGAGAGAAATACCGGAGGCTGGGGGCAGAGTGGCTGAAGCTTCGCCTGCTGATGGTGGGGTGGATATGTCGGGGCCAGAGCCTGCTGAGCGGAGGAGAGGACACATTGGTAGGGGGTTAGGAGGTCACAGGACGTAAATGGGCTGACTGTTACTGGGCTGACTGGCAAGTGTAGTGACTGTATATTCACAGGCAAACAAAACCACCGTTTTGCACCACAGCAATGTCATGACGTTGATATAGTGATATAGAATCAAAAACGTAGAAACAGGAGGAAGCCATTCAGCCCCTCGAGCCTGTTCCACCGCTCTCTCAGATCATGGCTGAATATTAACTTGACCAACCAGCGACCAAAGGATGGAGTCCTGCAGCTCCGTGTTAGAGCACTCGCCTTTACAAGCATAACCTGTGTTCGAATACAGGCAGGTCAGGGAGAAGCCTTAGCCAAGTTTCCTTACTCCACAATAATAATCCCTCCAAAAAATCACAGTAATAAAACTGGTCATTTCAATCCACGACTGCGGTGCGCAATTGGCTGCCGCGATTCGCCCACAAACATACAGTCAATTCACTTTACAGTATATTCTGCGAAGCGCTTTGAGACTTTCTAGAGGACGTGAAAAGCGCTAGATCGAATGCAAGAATTATTATTATTATGATTTGGGGGATTGTTGACCAGGAAACACTTCCGTCTCTTTTCTCTCCACTCCCCCAGTGCTGTATCTTAACCTCCACCTGAACAGGTCCTCGGTTTAATGTCTGATCCAAACGATGATTCTGTTACCTCCACAGTGCAGCAGCAAGTTGGCGCCAAGTCAGATGCTAAGTTTCAGCCACCAGCTGGCACTGTTGTCCCGTACTGTGTTTTCACTTCCAAATCTGTCGTACAAATTCAATTCAATTGGACTCCTTGTCACTCTCTGGTGTACGTGGGCACGATCGGCTGCCACGCTTCGCTCACGTTACAGTCAATTCACTTTACAGTCTATTCTGTGAAGCGCTTTGAGTCCTCTTGAAGACCTGACAAGGTGCTCTACATCACATGCAAGGATTATTATTATTATTGACTGCTGTGCTTGCCTCCGAAACAGAATTCCACATTATATACACGTTTGTCTCATTGTTGTCAGATTTATGATTGAGTCTGATTTACCGTAATGAAATAATAATAATCCTTGCATTTGATTGAAGCCTGATGGCATCATTGAGTCACCTTAAAGTACTTCACAGGACTTACTGTAAAGTGAAGTGACTGTATTTGGAGTTGGATCAGTTGGATATTAAGTTTTTCTCCCGGCTCATCCTGATTTATTTTCTTCCTCAACCTGTATTCAAAATTCATTGGCTTTTTCATCTCAGCGTCGCAGGTGCAAATTAACTGTGGCATGTACCTCCATAACATCTTTGATCTCCTTTTTAATTCAATCTCACTCCGTGATGCACGCTGGGGGGAGGGACTCTTGCCACTCAGTTCCTGTGAACCATTCACACGGCTCTCACCTCCTCCACCTCCCCGGTCTTCCCCTGAGACTCTCCGCGCAACCCAGGCGTCAGGTTTGACCCCCAATTGTCCTTTCTCTACCATATCCAGTCCCTCACCAGCACCGCCTTCTTCCACCTCCGACAGATCTCCCACTCTCCGCGCAACCCAGGCGTCAGGTTTGACCCCCAATTGTCCTTTCTCTACCATATCCAGTCCCTCACCAGCACCGCCTTCTTCCACCTCCGACAGATCTCCCGTCTCCGGCAATACCTCACCCCAAAAGCCGCTGAAACCCTGGTCCATGCCTTCGTCACCTCTCGGCTGGACTATTCCAATGCCCTCCTCGCCGGTCTCCCCTCCACCACAATCCATAAAATACAACTCATTCAAAACTCTACTGCCTGTATACTCACCTGCACAAAACTTCACTCCACCATTACCCCAGTCCTTGCCAGACTTCACTGGCTCCCTGTCCCAGAGAGGATCAACTTCAAAATCCTCACCCTTGTCTTCAAATCCCTCCACTCCTCTGCACCCCCCTACCTCTCTGGTCTCCTCTCTCCTCAAACCAGCTCCCACTGCCTTCACTCCACTGGGTCTGGCCTCCTCCATGTCCTCCAAATCCTCCGCTCCACCCTCGGCGGCCGTGCCTTCAGCCACTACGCCCCGAGGCTCTGGAATTCCCTTCCTCACTACCTTCGCCTTGCCCCCTCTTTTCGCAGCTTCAGGTCTCAGCTAAAACCCTTTCTCTTTGACCGCACCTTTGGTCACCTTTCTACCCCTGCCCCTGGCTCGGTCCCGGGATGCACTATTATGAAGCGCTCTGAGACGCAGCCCGGCGTGGAGGGAGCTATATAAATCAAAGTCGTTGTTGTTGAACCCTGGAGGTCACAGCCCTAACAGGTAGAGTGGTCATCGCTGGTCTTCTAGATGCCTCAGAGCGCTTCATAGAATATATTGTAGAGAAGTGAATTGACTGTGTATTTGTGGATGAAATGTGGCAGCCAATTGCGCATAGCGGTCATGGATTGAGAGACCAAATTTGTTTTTTCTTGAGGGATTATTATCAGGCAGGGAAACTTACTCAAGGTTGTGCTCTGCTGGGATTCAAACCCAGGTCTCTTGCTTGCAAGACAAGCACTCTAACCACTGAGCTACAGGACTCCACACATAGCGGGAAAAGCCTGCCAGACAGTACTCCCAAAGTGCCATGTGGTTAGACTCTAGCAGTTACCCCAACTCACACTCTGTGGCCTCGAAAGCCTTGGCTCTTGCCAACATGTGCCTAATACTTATAATAATAACATAATACTCCTTACATTTAATATAGCGCTTTTCACATCTTATCGACATCTCAAAGCGCGTCACAGAGTATACTGTAAAGTGAGGCAGCCAATTGTACACAGCAGTACCCCACAAACAGTCGTGGATTGAAATTACCAATTTTTATTATTGCGGTTTTTTTTGGAGGGATTATTATTAGGATTTGAATAAGGCAAGTGCTGTAACCACTGAGCTATAGGAGCTCCAATACTTTCCGGAATTAGGTAAGCAGGATAGGTCCCTCCAGGGTCCAATTTCATGAAGTCTCTGGGATTTCCACGTGTGGGTGGGCTGGATGCATGGAACTCTGTTTGATTTGGATAGTCACAGTGATAGGTTGCCCATGTGAAAGGCTTGGCTGCATAAATGTACGTGCGAGAACCAGGCAAACCCCCAGAAGGGAGTCTGACGTGAGCCCAGAGTTAAACAATGCTGATGTCACAAATGCAAAACGCTGGCAGATGTTCGAAATCTGAAACTAAAACCAAAATCGCTGGGGAACATTGAGCAGGTCAGGCAGCATCTATGGAGAGAAGGAAAGGTCGTGGACCCGAAACATTGACTCATGTTCCTTCTCTCTATAGATGCTGCCTGACCGGCTGAGTGCTCCCCAGCCACTTGTGTGGTGAACAAATGCTGGTGTGTGGCTGGGGGGACCAGAGGCTTCACTCCTTTACCAATATGGCCGCCCGCCACTAACGCACACGCATGCGCAGTCCGCCACAGCGTCTCTGTCTCCACGGCAACAAGTACAGCTCCCATCATGCACGGCGCCCACCCGCTCACGTGACATAGAGGTTGGGAGAGAAGGAGAGAGGGAGTGCGACAGGGTCAGGGGAAGAGAGAGAGAGAGAGACAGGGTCAGGGGGAGAGAGAGAGACAGGGTCAGGGGGAGAGAGAGAGACAGGGTCAGGGGGAGAGAGAGAGAGAGACAGGGTCAGGGGGAGAGAGAGAGAGAGGGTCAGGGGGAGAGAGAGAGAGAGAGAGAGAGAGAGGGTCAGGGGGAGAGAGAGAGAGGGTCAGGGGGAGAGAGAGAGAGAGAGACAGGGTCAGGGGGAGAGAGAGAGAGACAGGGTCAGGGGGAGAGAGAGAGAGAGAGAGAGAGGGTCAGGGGGAGAGAGAGAGAGGGTCAGGGGGAGAGAGAGAGAGAGAGACAGGGTCAGGGGGAGAGAGAGAGAGGGTCAGGGGGAGAGAGAGAGAGACAGGGTCAGGGGGAGAGAGAGAGAGACAGGGTCAGGGGGAGAGAGAGAGAGACAGGGTCAGGGGGAGAGAGAGAGAGACAGGGTCAGGGGGAGAGAGAGAGAGACAGGGTCAGGGGGAGAGAGAGAGAGACAGGGTCAGGGGGAGAGAGAGAGAGACAGGGTCAGGGGGAGAGAGAGAGAGAGTGTGGGAGGGTGAGAATGGCAGACAGGCTGAAGGCTGAGTCAGGGTAAGTCAGGCTGTGGCTGGGGTTGGGCGGTGAGGTGGGTCAGGAGAGGAGCTGGGGAACAGAGAGAGAGAGTGGGGGGGGGGGGGGGGGAGGGGGAGGGGGTGTAACTGAGCAGAGGCTGACAGTGGGGAGAGCTGTCCAGGTGATAAAGGAAGAGGGTCACACAGTGACACACTGGGTGGGGGGAGGGCAATGTTCAGCTGTGAGTGAGTGTGAGTGAGTGAGAGTGAGTGTCACACGTGTGACAGACGTGTTATTCACAACCCTGCAAAGCCAGTCTGTGTGACTGACAGTCATATGTCCTGCCTCATCTCAGCTGTGAGAGGAGGATGGAAAGCCCCTCACTGCCTGTGGAGGTAAGCCAATCTCACTCTCTTCATTTTGAGCTGTTAAAATAATTTAAAATGATCAGCCCGCGACTGTTTGTGGGGGGGACGCTGCTGTGCACAATTGACTGCCGCGTTTCACCCACAAAATATCACCTCAATTCACATGTTCTTTGTGGAGCTCCTGTAGCTCAGTGGTTAGAGCACTCGCTGTACAAGAGTGAGACCTGTGTTTGAATCCAGGCAGGTCAGGGCGCAACCTTGGGCAAGTTTCCTTATTCCACACGCCTAATAATAATCCCTCCAAAAAAACCACAATAATAAAATTGGTCACAGACGACTGTTTGTGGGACACTGCTGTGCGCAATTGGCTGCCGCGATTCGCCCACAAATATACAGTCAATTCACTTTAGAGTATATTCTGTGTATATTCTTTGAGATGTTGGTAAGATGTGAAAAGCGCTATATCAAATGCAAGGATTCTTCTTATTATTATTACTTTCTTAGGGATGTCCTCCTGACGTGAAAGCACTATACATGTGTAATTTTGTTGTTGTTTGAAATGCCATGACATAGGAAGGAGCTATAAAATATGTTCTTCCTTTGTCGACAGTATGTGTTTTCACCATAGAGGGTCTGTGAGCTCCCATGGCATTGGTTACAATTAGGCACTCGGCAACTTGCTGGTCAAAGTACACCAGACTCGCGGAGACAGGAACTTCTCTATCTTGTGTACCGGTATTAACAACTTCCAGCATTGTGTAAATAGAATTTATGAAATGTTGCTGATGGCTTCTGATGATACCAAAAGCAATGGATTTGAAGAGGGACAATGGAGTATCTGGTTGGGTTCAGAAGCCTTTGTCATATCTCTTGTGAAATACATAGTGTGGCATCAGATTAATTCCCTGCATTATTATCCCTTTGAATCTCGTAGGGATTTAATAACTTTGTTTACCACCCTTTTACTGTTCCAATATTGAAGGACTTTCTTGGGGATATATTCTACATTTGCTTGTGGTTCTCTCTTGGCTTTTCCATCGTCTCTCTTTTGTAACTTCTTTCTGAACAGTAATGTATCAAATGTAAGGAGTATGATTATGAATTATTATGAATGCATCTAGCATTCAAATATTTGTATCTAATTTTACTCTTTATCTATTTAGCTTCCTGTCTGGTTTTCTGGCCTTGAAATCATGGATTCGTAGAATTATAAAGCACAGAAGCTGGCCATTCAACAACAACAACAGAATTACATTGGTGTACATTGCCTTTCACGTTGGGAGGAGGTCCCAAAGCCTCAGGCGTCCCAATTCAGCCCATCGTGTTTGTGCTGGCTCTTTTAAAAGAGCTGTCTAAATCAATCCCTCTCCCCATAGACCTGCAAACTTGTCCTCCCCAATCTGGAGCTTTCTGGAATCCATTTGCTCTTCATTCAAATTGTTTCCCTCCCACTGAATCTAGTTTGGACCAGGCAGAGGGGAGAGCAATTTCCCAAATTGACAGTGGGTGGCACGAGAAGCTCCTGTTGGGGATTTGTTAGTGTTGTTTTGTGATGAAGCAGAATGTTTGGGAGCAATCTCCATTGTAACATGGACCTCTTACCACCAGCCCAGTAATGACAATGCTTCTGTCAACAGGTGGTTGGGCACATACTGAAGTTCCTGTGCCTGTCAGATAGAAAGGAGGCTTCGCTGGTGAATAGGACCTGGTATGCTGCTTCTCTGGACTGGAATCTACAGGTAACCTTCATATTCAAACTACGTTAAATGCCTCCTCGCAAGCGAGAGGACCTGGGTTCGATTCCCAGGCAAGGCAAGTTTTCTTACTCCACACCCCTCTGTTTACCAACAGTGGTAGGAACTCGGTTATTAATCGATACCTGGATCACTTTCTAAAGTTAATAATCCCCCTAAAAATTGGTCCGAATCCACGACTCCTTTGTGGAACACTACCATGTGAAATTGGCTGCCACAAATACACATTTTACAATAAAGTTTATTTGAGACGTCTCAACAGTGCGATAAGGCGCTGCGTCAAATGGAAGGATTCTTATATATTATAAGGCTGTGTGGATTTGGGGGCCACAGACATCCATGCGTGTCTGCTTTCAATAATAATAATCCTTGCATTGGTACAGCTCCTTATCATGTCTTTGAGACGTCTCAAAGTGCTTCACAGTGAACTCATTACATTGTGTGGGTGAGACCACCAGCAGTACATCTGCACAAATGGTTTTTCCTCCCGCACTCACCCAGTTACCTGCGGGGTACCCCAGGGATCCATCCTTGGCCTCCTCCTTTTCCTCATCTACACTCTTGGGGATATGATCCGCAGACATGGGGCACAATTCCACATTTATGCGGATGACACCCAACTCTATCTCTCCCCTTCACTTTGTGACCTCCAGTCCCCCGATGTTCTGTCAGCCTGCCTTTCAGACATCAGGGGCTGGATGAGCACAAATTTCTTGCAGCTGAATGTTGACAAGACGGAGGCCATACTCCTTGGCTCTCGTCAACGTCTCCATTCGCACGGCTCTCACCTCCTCCACCTTCCTGGCCTGGCCCCTAAAACTCAATGAACCTGTGCGCAACCTTGGCATCAGGTTCGACCCCCAACTGTCCTTCCTCCCCCACATCCGGTCCGTCACCAGCACTGCCTTCTACCAACTCCGACAGATCGCCCGTCTCCGGCAATACCTCACCTTAAAAGCCGCCGAAACCTTGGTCCATGCCTTCGTCACCTCTCGGCTGGACTATTACAACGCCCTCCTCGCCGGTCTCCCCTCCACCACAATCCACAAAATCCAGCTTATCCAGAACTCTGCCGCCCGCATACTCACCTGCTCTAAGCTTCGCTCCCCCATTACCCCAGTCCTTGCCAGACTTCACTGGCTGCCTGTCCCAGAGAGGATCGACTTCAAGATCCTCACTCTTGTTTTCAAATCCCTCCACTCCTCTGCACCCCCCTATCTCTCTGATCTCCTCTCCCCACAACCCAGCACCCGCTGCCTTCGTTTCTCTGGGTCTGGCCTCCTCCATGTCCCCCGAGTCCTCCGCTCCACCCTCGGCGGCCGTGCCTTTAGCCACTACGCCCTGAGGCTCTGGAACTCCCTTCCTCACTCCCTTCACCTCGCCCCCTCTCTTCCCAGTTTCAGGTCACAGTTGAAGACCTTTCTCTTCAACCGAGCTTTTGGTCACCTTCCGACCCCTGCTCCTGGCTCGGTCCCGGGACCCGTAACTGTGAAGCGCTCTGAGACGCCTTCTGACGTGGAGGGCGCTATATAAATCAAAGTTGTTGTTGTTGAGACGCGGCAGCCATTTGTGCCCAGCAGTTTACCACAAACAGACGTGGATTGAAGAAACTCATTTTGTTTTCAAGAGGGTCATTTTTTGATTATTGAATCTTGGTTTAATTCTCCCCCGCCCCCCCATCACCACCACCCAGTCAAAGTATTCCTTTGTACTCCCTACGGAGATCAGCCAACTGTGTTTGTGCATATGGCTCAGTTCACAGAACCATAGAATATCAGAGCACAGAAGGAGGCCATTCGACCCTTTGTGCCTGTGCTGGCTGTTTGAAAGAGCTCCCCAATCAGTCCCACTCCCCGCCCCCTCCCCATATCCTTGCACATTTTTGTTTTACAAGTCCCTGCCCAATTCCCTTTGAAAGTTCTTATTGAATCTGTTTGCATCAACCTTTTCAGGCTGTGCATTCCAGACCATAACAGCTCTCTGTGTTAACACAGAAATCTCTTTGTCTCCCCTTGGGTTCTTTTGCCATCTTACATTAGCAGGTTGTCTCGGTATAACCTCAAACGTTGGTGACACGGCATCATTTGTTCCATTTTTATACAGAAAACTGTCCTGTACGATATCCAGGGATGCTCTGCCTCTCTGGCAGCCATTGAATGTTTAGCGAGGAGACACTGCCCGTGTATTGCCGTCAGGAATCTCGACGAGTCCGAGGTTTCCAAGCGCGTTGTGCAGAGCGTGGCCCTCCACCTGGCTCCCCACCTGGGGAACCTCTGCCTACACGCCAGCAACATCAGCGAGGCCGGCTTCATGACTCTCATCCCTTGCTGCCCGAACCTGGCCAGGCTGGACATCAGCGGCTGCAACAGCCTGTTCATGCCCGGCACCTTGCTGTCCAAACACGAGAGCAGACTGCGGACCGCGGCCGCCCTGATGGGACTCCAGCACTTGGATCTGTCCAACCTCCGCTTCCTGTCTGATCTGACCTTCACCCGGCTGACTGACTGCACTCCCGGCCTCACGTCCCTCTCGCTCAGCGGCTGCCACATCGCCTTCCAGTTTGACCCCTACCAGGGCACCAACGCCTGCAATTCGACGGCCTTGCTCTCGCTGATCGGCGTCCTCCGGCTCATCAGGAGACAAGCTCACACGCTCAGGGCTTTGAACTTCAGCCGGACCGGAATCAGCCACGATGCGGTGCGGACCCTGGTCCAGGTGGAGGGGCTGCGGCTGGAGGAGCTGGTGCTGCAGAACTGCAGAGACCTGAACGACGAGGCGGTGTTTGCCGTGTGCAGGTGGCAGCCCGGCCTGACCTCCCTGGACCTGACCGGCTGCAGCGAACTCACCGACAAGTCTGCCTGCAGCATCGCCTCCGGTTTGCTGAACCTCAGGCACCTGCACCTGGGCAAGATCCGCCGTCTGACGGATGTCGCGCTCAGGGACTTGCCGGCGATTCCGTGGCTTGAGACCCTCGACGTGTCCGATTGCTACCAAATAACCGGCTCCCGGCTGGTCAGTGGGCTGAGCTCACAGCATGTGGTCACCGGCATCATAACTCTAAACCTGAATTGCTGCAGCGCGGTGAGGGTAAGACCTGGGAATAACTCTTTTAACGCCACATAAGAACATAGGGTCGGTGTCTCGGTGACCACAAGAAATTGATGGCACCTACACATTTACAACAACAACAACAACAAAATTGCCTTGAGATAGCGCCCTTCACGTTGGGAGGACGTCCCAATTACAGCCTGGCAATGCTTCACAGTATTTACCGTTCATTGTCTTTGTGGAGTCCTGTAGCGTGTTAGTTAGCGCGCTCACCTCGCAAGTGAGAAGATCCAGATTCGATTATTAACTACCGTATATCTCCGCGTATAAGGCGCACCCGCGTATAAGGCGCACCCCCCACTTTTGACCTTTTCTTGGTGAAAAAAAACTGAAGCATTTTCAATGATATTGCCGGCAGAAGGGAGGAGAGACAGGAGAGACAGGTAGGTAGGGAGAGAGAGAGGCAGGCAGCCAGGCAGCCAGGGAGGGAGAGAGGGAGACAGGCAGGCAGGCAGACAGGAAGAGAGGCAGGCAGGCAGGGAGGGAGGCAGACAGGGAGGGAGGGAGAGAGGGAGAGAGGCAGGCAGGCAGCCAGGGAGGGAGGGAGAGAGGCAGGGAGGGAAAGAGAGAGGGAGAGAGGCAGGCAGGCAGGCAGGGAGGGAGAGAGAGAGGCAGGGAGGGAAAGAGAGAGGGAGAGAGGCAGGCAGGCAGGGAGGGAGAGAGAGAGGGAGAGAGGCAGGCAGGCAGCCAGGGAGAGAGAGAGGGAGAGAGGCAGGCAGGCATGCAGGCAGGGAGGGAGGGAAGGAAGCAGGGAGGCAGGCAGGCAGGGAGGGAGGGAGAGGCAGGCAGGCAGGGAGAGAGAGCGGCAGGGAGGGAGGCAGGCAGGCTGGGTTTGGCAGAAGGCAGGCAGCAGGCACAGCACTGAAGTCCGCTGCTGCTGCCCGGGCGGCCGAGGCCCCGTCACCCGCTCCCCCCAACCTCCGCCGGACACTGACCAAACCCCGGCTGACAGCGCGCCGCCCGCCCCTCCTGTTTACTGTATTTCCGAGGCTCAAAATTTCTTGTACCTGCGCATAGGGCGCACCCCCAACTTTCGAGATCTTCCGATGTGGAAAAAAAGTGTGCCTTATATGCGGAGATATACGGTAATTCATAATTCATTATTAGAGTGTCAGATCTCTCTTTTCATTAATTGCTTTAATTAGTTTAAGCTTCTCAGTTGAAGGACTGAGAATGCAGTGCTTCCCCATGACTACATTGGAAAGTTACCATGCACTACATGAGTTCAAAGTCTCAACGTGAGGCTTTGAATCCAGCGCCTTGGGACGTCCTCCTGACGTGAAAGGTGCTATATGAGTGTAATATTGTTATTGTTGTTATTCTGATCCAGAGTCAAGCATTGCACCAACTTAACCAGGCTGACACAGATATAAGTGGAATATGAAGAGATAAGTGAAGTCACAGCAAACAAGTCAATTCGCAAACCCTCCCTGACAGATTCCAAAGCTTTGTGATATTGAACGGTCAGGAGAATTGGAGGTTACCTTAAACCAGATCTTACTATCTGTGTTCGAGAGGAAAACATACACTGCCTCCCTGAGGTGGGGGTGGAACTTCCAGAGCAAACGAGGAGATTCTAAGAACGATAAATGTTTGGAATAGAGAGGCGACTGACACATTCAAGTGATCAGTGGAGAATAAGGCACTAGATGTAGATTGAGTGTTCAAGCAGGTGAACAGTTGGCATTTCACTGGTGGTACTGTAATATGATTGCTTTTAATGGGTTAAATTCCACAGGACGCCAGTGTGTTCTCCTTGACAAAGCTGCTGGGGAGCAGTCTGCGGGAACTGGACCTCACCTCCTGTGTGTACATCACGGATATCAGTGTCCGCGCCATCGCCAGCTCCCTCAGGAACCTGAAGATACTCCGCCTGGGCTGGTGTAAGGAAATAACAGACTGGGGACTGCTGGGAATGGACCAACCTACCAGGAACCATGGACCAGACAAGCAGCAGGTCTGTTTTTATTTAAAGCCCCCCACAACCTCGCCCCACCCTACACCCTGACCTCCTATCCCCTTACCGACCTGCCCACCCCCTCCGCACAGCAGGCTCTGGCCTGCTCCATGTTCCCCGACCCACCTATCCCACCATTGGCGGGCGAGCCTTTAGCCACTCTGCTCCCAACCTCTGGAACTCCATCTCTCAGTCCCTCCGCCTCGCTCCCTCCCTGGCCTCCTTCAAGTCTTGCCTCAAGACTCTTCTTTTCGATGGGCTCATCGGCAACTCCTATTCCCTCCGTTCCCTCCCACCTCCGTCTTCAGCTCTGGTCTGAACCAGCGCCTTGGGACCTCCGCCTGACGTGAAAGGCGCTATACAAGTGTAATTTTGTTGTTGCCTGTGAGTATATCATTGGCCACACGAATATTTCACATTGGAATTAAGCGATGCCTGCAGTGGGGTAGGGTTAATAAACAGGGACGCACACTCAGAGAGCTGGGAGCTTTTGAAACCACACTTTCATTAGAGTTGCATTTCCTTTTAAGGTGGTCCTAGCTGGACAATGGTGGAAAGCTTGCCAAATTCCGTTTGCAATGGCAAGTGATGCTGATTCTGTTCAATTCCAGCAGTAACCCAGTGCACACTCTGGAGACCTCCCCCAAGCCTTTGCTCTTGCCAACCTGAGCCTAATGCTTTCCACGATTAGGTAAGCAGGGTGCGTCCCTCCGGGGAGAGCGTGTCAACTCCGTTCCAGGCAAACAGGATATTTTCAGGCGTGTGTGGAACTCTCACTTGTTTGGTTTGGATACTCTCAAGCACAGCCTGACAGTTTATGTGTGTTCCAGACACCCAGCGGATCAAAAATAAATTAATTTTCCACAAATTTGTATTATTTTCCTCTTACATTATCAGGCTACTAACGCCCTGCTAAATAAGGTACTGGGGGCAGAGTCCATTGGATATATAAAGAATGTCCTGTAGCTCAGGATATACGTGGAGTCCTGTGGTTAGAGCATTCGCCTTACAAGTGTGAGACCTGTGTTCGAATCCAGGCAGGTCAGAGCGAAATCTTGGGCAAGTTTCCTTACTCCACACTCCTAATAATAATCCGTCCAAAAAAACACAATAAGAAGAATTGATCATTTCAATCCACGACTGTTTGTGGAACAATTGGCTGCGCGTTTCACCCACAAATATACAGTCAATTCACTTACGGTATATTCTGTGAAGCGCTTTGAAACGTCTAAAAATGTGAAAAGCGGTACATCAAATGCAAGGATTATTATTATTATTATTATTATATCCATCTATATAGCAACGTTAAGGAGTTTGGGGAGAAGGCAGGGCAGTGGGATTGAATGAACAGTTTAGGTTTGAGAGTAGACACGATGGGCTTCCTCTTCTTCTGTCCTGTAAACATCTTTGATTGGAATTCCCATCGACCCACTGGAACTTCACTCCAGAACTAACTGACATTGGAGCAGTTTCCAAAGGTCAGTGGGCCATGGGGGACCTTCGTTTGCACGGCTCAGATTTATTTTTTGACGTAACTCGTTGTAAGAAATGCTGCAAACTAGTCCCCAGTATTAAAAAATATATATTTAATGCTTTCAACATTCCTGATCTGGCCTTATCCTCTTACCCTAAGTGGCCATTGTCCATGTGTCAGCCTTGGCAGTGAGTGTTACAGCTGAGCCTTACCCTCCCCACCCAGCTGCTACATATGAGCACAAGCAATAGAAGGTGGAGGAGAATCCTAACTGCTTTTTCCCTGTCTAATCTGAGGAAAGGCTGGAGCCATTTTAGCCTCCCTGAATTCGAACCGTTGAGGTCTCTCAACAGTACTTTGTGGGGCGAAAGCTTTGGCAAGTTTCCTTAATCCACACATACACACCTCCGTTTACCTAGCAGTAATTCGGAACCCGGTTGTTAGTCAATTGGTAGATTGCTTTTACACAGGGTGATAATCCCTTCAATTTTTAAAAAGTGATTTGGTCACTCAATCCACAACTGTTTGTAGGACACTGCTGTGCAAAATTGGCTGCCGTGTTTCGCCCACAAAATATACAGCATATTCTGTGAAGCACTTTGAGACATCTCGAACACGTGATAAGGCCTTATATCAAATGCAAGGATTATTATTATTACTATTATAATTATCGGGGCTGCACCTAGTCCCTAATGTTAAAGCACTCACTGTTTTTTCTCCTAGGGAGCCAGTGAGTCCATGTTTAGCCGCACCTTTGGTAACATGGGCTTTTTTACTCCACCAAAATACAAGGACGAGGAACTCCAGATCATAACCCAATCCCACATTGAGGTCTCAAAGGAAAATGATGGAGCCTCTCTCAGTGCTTTGATGCGTCTCAAGGAGCTAAACTTGACTGCCTGCAGCAAACTGACAGACGCCAGCATAACTAAGGTATTCTGCGCGGGAGGCAGCTCAGTGAGCTGGACTCTGGAGAAGGGAGAAATTCATTTTCTTATATTTTAAATCAACTTGAAGGGTCTGAAGCAGAAGGTTGTGAGTTCAAGGTCTCGGCACCTGAGGTCATTGTCAAGGCTACTACTACACAAGTTGTGGCCCACGGACTGCATTACATATGTAGAACATGGAGTCTTGTAGCCCCGTGGTTAGAACGCTCGCCTTATAAACGAGAGACCTGGGTTCAATTCCAGGCAGGGCGCAACCTTGGGCAAATTTCCTTATTCCACATCCCTAATAATCCCTCTGAAAAAAACACAATAATAATTTGGTCACTCAATTCACAGCTGTGTGTGGGACACTGCTGTGCGTAAATGGCTGCTGTGTGTCATCCACAAATATGCAGTTAATTAACTTTACAGTGTATTTCTCTGAAGCGCTTTGAGACGTCTAGAAGACATGAAAAACTCTATATCAAATGCAAGTATTATTATTATTATTAGAATAGTCATGCGGGCCACTCATGGCCATCCCTGGTCTAAACTAACAATCTACCACAGCACTCGGGATTGCTGGGTTGTTGGATTGTAATTGTATCAGTAGATTATTGCCTTGCAAATAACTTTTTCTCAGTCACTGTTATAGTTTTGTGCCTGTTTCACATTTATTTATGTGTTGTCCACCTTCCCTCACATCCTCCCTCCTGTCTGCACGATCCTGTGTATTGTCTTTTTCAGGCAATTCATTTAGTCATTCATTCTATTTGGAAGGCTTTGTTCATTTCTCCCCGCTCCCCTCCATTCAGCGGGCTCCGGCCTGCTCTTCGTCCCCCTTCCGACCTGCCCTACCATCGGCGGACGTGCTTTCAGCCTCTCTGTCCCACACTCTGGAACTCCATCCCACAGTCCTTTTGTCTCGCTCCCTCGCTCCCCTCCTTCAAGGCCGGTCTCAAGACTCTCCTCTTCGACCGTACCTTCTGCTGCCCTCCCAACTCTCTCCCTCCCAACTCTCTTCCTCCCCTTCTAACTCTCTCCTGCCCCACCCGCCTGCCCTGCCCCCTCCCTTGCTCGGGTCCCGTCCTGACTTCAGCACCTTGGGATGTCCTCTCGACATGAAAGGCCCTCTCTAAATGTAATTTTGTTGTTGTTGTTGTTCATATTGAGGGCAGTGACTTGTGTAGGAATGGGAATCGGAGCTTGTGTTGAGTGAATTTCCCCCGTTCATTTAAAAGCAACCTGAAGTGATTGTTGACCAAGGAGCCTGGGGTTCACTCTACCCATTCTCTTAGGGGTAGGTCATAGACCTGAAGGTACTTATCTGGTGGTGATGGGGGAGTGAGGGGGGGAGAGAGAGAGTGATGTTCTACGATGGGAATATTCTGTCTCTGATGTATTATGCCTTACAGCAGATAATAAAAATCTGGGAACGATTACATGGCTGTAATCCAATTGAGCAACTCAGATGAAACCAGTGAATCCGCCAGTGAAGATTTACAAGGGTGATCCAATCCCTCTGATGAAATCGCTGCCTTGAAATGACTCCAGGATATCAGTTTTGTGTAACGCATTATGTAAAATTTATGGGTTGCTGGTTTTTTATGGGGATAAAGTCCATATTTAAAGTTGCCAGTGGGTCTTGTGACTCTCTTCTCTCTCTCTCTGTTTTGAGGAGGGTTCTGAGCAATCACAGTGTTAGACAAATAGTTGGTGTCTGATTAACAGCAGCAATAAAATTACACTTGCATACATTTATAAGGGGGAAATGATTTTCAGTTCATTACGAGGCAATTCTCAGGCCTGTGTATGGACTGGGGGATTCTGGTAGGATCAAAACATGGAGTCCTGTAGTTCAGTGGTTAGAGCACTCGCCTTATAAGCGTGAGACCTGTGTTCGAATCCAGGCAGGTCAGGGTGAAACCTTAGGCAAATTTTCTTACTCCACACGCCTAATAATAACCCCTGAAAAAACCGCAATAATAAATTGGTCATTTCAATCCAATGTTGTACAAATAGTATATTTTACAGTATATTCTGTGAAGCATTTGGAGATGTCTAGAAGACGTGAAAAGTGCAATGTCAAATGCAAGGATTATTATTATAAACATCACTAACAAAGCTTTGAGGCAGACAATATATGGGAGTTGAGTTTGTGCCTTGTTTACGGTTAGGCTGCACAGTTGGTTTTGTCTTATTTGCCAGTCAATAAACACAGTCACCGCGATGAAGGGAAAGCCTGGACAAGGCTGTCAGTAATCTTCACGCTGGCAAAATAACAGTGTCTGATAATTGAGCAATGCAACCTCACAGGTTATGAGTCAATGAGCAGCACAAGTGTAGTCAATGGGGCTGCGGAGTCTGAGAATCTATGGTGCTGGGCACCACTGAGTTACATGGATGTCACAACAGAACAACAACAACAAATTACACTTATAAAGCGCCTTTCACGTCGGGAGGACGTCCCAAGGCGCTGCACAGGAGGCGTGTGACCCGAGCTGGGAGGGGAGTGTAGGGGGAAGAGGTGAGACAAGTAGGGGAGGTCGAAAAATTCGGGGGGGAACAAAAGGCACGATCGAAGAGGAAAGTCTTCAAACCGGCCTTGAAAGAGGAAAGGGAAGAAACGAGACGGAGGGATTGGGGGATGGCATTCCACAGGGTCGGAGCAGAAAAACTGAAGGACCGGCCTCCGATGGTGGGGCGGTTCGGGCGGGGGGCTTGCTGCTGAACGGAGGGTCCGGGTGGGCTTGTAGGGGGAGAGTAAATTGGTTAAATAGGGCGGGGTAAGGCCATGTAAGGCCTTGTAGGTGAGGACGAGGATCTTGAACTCGATCCTCTGGAGGATGGGGAGCCAGTGGAGACGGGCGAGGGTGGGGGTTATGTGGTCGCGGAGGCGGGTGCGGGATAATACACGGGCTGCAGAGTTTTGGATGACCTGCAGCCTGTGAATGGAGGAACTGGGGAGGCCGACGAGGAGAGAGTTTCCGTAGTCCAGCCGTGAGGTGATGTATGCGTGCACGAGTGTTTCGGCAGCGCGGGGGGTAAGATAATTTCGGAGCCTGGCAATGTTGCGCAGGTAGAAATAAGCGGTGCCGGTCAAGGCACGGATGTGGGGGAGGAAGGAGAGTTTTTGGTCGAACGTGATGCCGAGGTTCCTGACTGGCTTTGTGAGGTGGAGAGTACAGCCTTGGATGTTGAGGCTGGCAGCGCCCGATGTGCGGAGGCGCTGGCTTGAGCCGATCAGGAGGGCCTCGGTCTTACTCACGTTCAATTGGAGGAAGTTGTCCCTCGTCCAGGACTCAATGTCGGACAGACATGCTGTCAGAACATCGATGGTCTGGGGGTTGAGGGATGAGGCAGAAAGGTACAGCTGGGTGTCGTCCGCATACATGTGGAAATTTACCCATGTTTGCGGATGACATCGCCCAGAGGGAGCGTGTAAATGGTGAGAGAACAGTGGTGGGCACGGAGTGTGGGATTATCTGTTGGTTATAAATGTTGGTGCTCAGCGCTTCTTAACTTTGTGTTGCTTCCTGGTATCGTGAAACCACCAACATTAAATTGGAGTCATATAACACGAATGGTCGTGGACCCGAAACGCTGACTCGCTTTTCTGTTCTCCATAGATGCTGCCTGACCTGATTTCTGTTTCTGTTTCTTACAACAACCGTTTGTTTCTGTGTGTGCGTGTGAGGCAGGCCAGGCAACATTCTGTATGGACTTTGACTCATTGATAACGCTTTTGCCATTCTACTTCAAGGTCATCTTCTATCTTCACATATTAATTCCAAGGCTTTTATCGTTTGAGCAAGAAGCTAGTGGAAAAGAGTTGCTGCTTTTAAACCTTATAAGCTAAACTCAGCTCAGTTCCTGTTAACCCTGCAAGCCGACTCCAGATCTCGCTGGTTAAACTCCAGCAGTTACGTACTGCTAACCAGACGCATGTGGAGTATAGAAACCTGACTACCTGCTGATCTTAGCTTATAATGTGGACACTGGGTGCAAGTCTCACCTGAAAGTCTCTTCTCTCTGCCTCTAAAGCCATATTGTCATTGGAGTGATAGTGATAAGTGAATTGAGATTGGATGGTTTCAGTAAATTGACTAGTGAACGTTAGTCTAATGCGATGCTCTGTAATTTAACAGAATTGCCCCAGAGTTATTCCCCTCACAGAGGGTATGGATTTGCTTTGACTTTTCCCTTTGCTTTGGTAGGAAATCCGCTTTGAGGAGCTACAGGCGCTGTCCCTGAGTTTGGTGAATCAGATAACAGACAAGAGTATGGTCTCGATCGCTCTGCACTGCCCCAGTCTGGAGCGGCTGTCTGTCAGTCACTGCTCTCACCTGACTGATGAGGGGATGATGGAGGCTTTACGGTACACCAAGCGACTGACGCACCTGGACATCTCGTGCTGCGACAAGATCACTGAGCGGTGAGTGTGCGAAGCGAGTAACGGGGTGTCCTGCAGCGCAGTGGTCTGCGCGCTCGCCTCGCAAGCGAGGGGACCCGGGTTCAATTCCAGGGCAAGTCAAAAACTTACTGAACACACACAATCGGCAGATCGCTTCCCCCACCCAAAATATATAGTGTAAACTGGGTGTTTTGTGGGCAAAACGTGGCAGCTGATTGCGTATGGCAGTTTCCCACAATATTGAGTGACCATACTTTTTGGGGGGAGGGATCATTCTCCCCAGAAAGCAATCCGCTAATCAACTAACAACCGGGTGGTTACCAGTGCCTCGGGATGTCCTCCTGATGTAAAAGGCGCTGTGTAGATGTAATTTTGTTGATGTTACTGCCAGGTAAAGGGTGTGTGGAGTAAAGAAACTTGCCTATTGTTTTTGTCCCACCCGGGATTTGAATCCTAATCCTCGGGCTTGAGAGGCAAGCGCACTAATCACTACATTGATGGTTAGAGTATTATTACTACGTATTATTCAGAAATAACCCAGCCATTGCATGTTTCAGGAACCCGTCCGTGGAGCAGGATCTCACTGAGAATACAGCAGTCGGGAGCTTATTTAAGTCATAGTTAGCCACCTTCCCATTAAACAGAGCATGATTCAACTCTCTACTGTCATCGCTATTTAAGGTCTGCGGAGAAGCAGCATTTGGGGAAGTGTTCACTGATGTGGAAATATCTTATTTCTCACAATGTGGGGACATTTCCACCAAATCACGTCCGTAATAAACCCCCGAATTAACCCTGTGAGAACGTTCTCATGCATTGTGTAACTACCAGCTCCTGACTCTCGCTCGCAAGGCTGCGGCCAGTGACCACTTGTTAAGATGATTTGGTCGTCAGTTTGTAAACCCCACTGCTCTGTTGATGCCACAGGATTGTCCCTTTGGGTCTGTTCTTAAACATTACTGTTCCTTAAACTAAACTAAATTAAATTAAACTAAACCAAAAAATGATATTCCAGGAATCGTCTGCCTGACCTGTGCCCAAAGTCAATAAAATAAATAATCTTACACTACTCTACTCAATTTTAAGACAATTGGTAAAAGAACCAGAGGGGAGATGAGGAGAATTTATTTCACTCAGTGAGCTACGGTCTGGAATGCGCTGGTTGAAAGGGTCTTGGATAGGTTCAGTACTTGTAAAGGGAAAATGTACAAGGATATGGAGTAAGAGCGAGGGAGTGGCGCTAGTTAAACAGCTCTTTCAAAGAGCCGGCAGAGGCATAAATGACCAAATGGCCTCCTTCTGTGCTGTAAAATTCTATATGTTCTGCCTCTCATTCACCCTCAATGATTTCTTTGCTAAGTTGCTATTGGATGCCCCAGAAAATTTGCTTATGCAACTGATCTAATTCCCTTTTAAAAGGGAATTAGATCTTTATTTAGGGAGAACGGGTCTATTAGGCTATGGGGAGCGGGCAGGGCAGTGGGATTGAATCGCTCTTTTCAAAGAGCCGGCACAGACTAGATGGGCCGAATGGCCTCCTTTTGTGCCGTAAAATTCTGTGATTCTATGATTCTATGATCCCTGGGTAGTCTATTACACACACACAACCCTCAGTACAGTAATTAAATCAGAATGGGTTCCTTTCCTTCCCTTGTGTGAGCTTTGCCTGTTCTTCACAGCTTTTTTGGGGGGTGGTGGGGGGGGTGGGTGGGCAGAGAGCTTGGTTTGTTGGCCAACGCTTTGTGCTTGTGTGTGCCGGGGTGGGGGGGAATAAGGTTCCACCACTTAAAAACTTTTATTTTCTGCTTGTTTTTAACTCCTCTCTTCCCGTGCTGTTCATGTGTCTCTCCCCTATCCCTGTGTCCTCTTAACACATACACCCTGTGCACTCCCTCCTGCTCCATGTCCTCCACTCTGCCCACCCCACCATTGACGGTCAGGCCTTCAGCTTTTCTGCCCCCACCCTCTGGAACTCCATCCCATTATCTCTGTACCTCACCCCCTCGCTTGCCTCTTTCAAGGCCCATCTCAACAACTTCCTCTTTGACCGAGCCTTCGGCCACCCTTGCACTCCTCATTCCCTCTAATAGTAATAATAATCCTTGCATTTCATATAGCGCCTTATCACGTCTTCTAGACGTCTCAAAGCGCTTCATAGAATATACTGTAAAGTGAATTGACTGTATATTTGTGGGTGAAATGCAGCAATCAATTGCGCACAGCAGCGTCCCACAAACAGTCGTGGATTGAAATGACCAATTTCGTATTGTTTTTGAGGGATTATTATCAGGCGTGTGGAGTAAGGAAACTTGCCCATGATTTCACCCTGACTGGAATGGAACCCAGGTCTCCCGCTTATAAGGCGACTGCTCTAACCACTGACTGTACATTTGTGGGTGAAACGCACAACTACTATCCTATCCCTAATCTCCAACCCCCAGCTCAGGTGCAAACCTTTAACGGTCCAGCAGTTTGGGACAACCTTCCCAGGGTGAAAGGCGCAGTGTAAGTGTCATTTGTTGCTTTATCTCCTCCAGGACGTTGGATGTTCTCGCTGTGGAGTGTAAATGGCTGAGGACGCTGGACGTGTCCATGTGCAGTGGGCTGACAATCGCTGACATCGAGCTCCTACAGACGCGGATTCCCACTCTCGCCAGCGTGCAGGCCAGGTTCATAGCGGGAACGGACCTGTCATACAGCCCGTGAACCAGGGACGTGGAGCCTTTACTGCTGTCGTGACTCCCTCCACACACGGGGCACACAGGGACTGTCCTGCAGCTCCATGCTTTGTTCCCAGTGTAGACTGCGATGAGAGAGATTTACGGACGAGAGGAAAGTCAGGCATCTATTCTAGGTGCAACAGATGTAAAGGAATTCATAGTCTACTCCTGCCATTGAAGCAGTCCTTCCCCCCACATCCCCATCCCCACCACCCCTTCCATTCACTCCTAAGCCCTGTGTTCGGTCCCATCAATAAAATCCCTTGATTACATCCCCTGCAGAGAATTCAGCTGCTGCTTTAGTTCATAAAATCTAGTCAATGGAAACTCTCCCTATGAAGCTCCACGACCCGTCCTCCTGAGGTGAAAGGTGCTGTGTTATATCAGGTGTAATAATACTATTATTATTTTACATTCCATTTTACAACTGCCAGTTTCATTTTGTCCCCGCTCTTCCCTCCTCTCTCGCAGTATGAGGAATTTTACTGCCATCAAACACTTATGGACATGATATGTCTCAGCTGCTGCCATTGGGCCTAGATTTATTTATCTTTGAAGCTCTCTGTTCAGCGACTCTCCTCTCTCTGTGACTGCATGGTTTGGTGCTGAGCCACACGGGTATATCTTGAAATTAGTGACAAAGTGTAGTCGATCTCTGAGTTATTTATGTATTTACCTTCTGAGTAAAATCTATCTTGGATGATAATGCTCTTGTTTCATGAATGGTTCTAAACTCTGGTAAACGTGTAAAGCTTCCACAGCCGGTGTGGGGTATGATTGTAGGCTCACCCAGCGAGAGGCACCGTAACAGGGCTGTGGTCATAACAACGCCACTGGGAATTGTCAGTCACAATATTAGGAGATACGGGACATTGCAGCCAGGGAGAACACTGGCTGGGGTAAGAGGATGAATCAACCTCAGTCTGATGAATAGAATTGTGGACTCATAGAATATTACAGCACAGAAGGAGGCCATTCAATCAATCAATCAATCAATCAAAACTTACATTTATATAGCGCCTTTCACATCGAGAGGACGTCCCATCGTGCCTGTGCCTGCTTTTGGAAGAGCTCCCCAATCAGTCCCACTCCCCCACACTCTCCCCACAGCCTTATATACATTATATATATGTGTATACTGTATATATAAAACATGGCTTTAATCTGTTGATGAGGCAAAGAAAGGTGTCTGAAACTTGCTGTGAAGAACAAGACAGAGTTGGCTGATTGATCGGTGCCACCCGTTCGTACAGTAAACCCATCACAATCACCACATACACAGGATGGAGGGAACGTGGAATGCCTTTCTACGAACAGTTGCTGGAGCGGAGACCATCTCTTTGGAAAGGGAATCGGAGAGGAGTGTTTACAAGAAGATAAATAATACAGGGCTCAGCGTGCAGGGGTGGGATCAGATCCGGGGAGAGCCAGAGCAGAGTTTGACGGGCTATAAGGCTTGTTTCTGGGCTGTGTAACACTGATCCCAGGAGCAGGGACTCACTGGGTGTCTAACTCCTTTATATTCCGATGATCACAATCAGGAGTGAACGGCTATCACTCAGGGATGTTGATTTTCAGGGGTTCTTTGGGTGATGTGCTCAGTGGTTAGAGCGCTCGCCTTACAAACGCGAGACCTGTATTTGAATCCAGGCAGGTCAGGGCGAAACCTTGGGCGAGTTTCCTTACTCCACACACACACAGACACACACACGCCTAATAATAATCCCTCCACAAAAACCACAATAATAAAATGTGATCATTTCAACCCATGACTGTTTGTGGGGACGCTGCTGTGCAGTGCTGGGCTGCCGCGTTTCGCCCGCAAATACACTTTACAGTCAATTCACTTTACAGTATATTCTGTGAAGCGCTTTGAGATGTCGATAAGATGTGAAAAGCGCTATATCAAATGCAAGGATGATTATTATTATTATTATATAAAGAATGAGGAAGGGCTGGGGTGCGAGGGGAACCTGACTGGACAACACCATCCCAGATGTGGTCGCGTTTCAGGCCTAAAATGGGGGGGAAACATCTGTGAGGCGGCTCCTGGCGCCAGATTTGGCCTCCTGGTTTGGGCGGGGAAGGGTGAGCTAATGTTCCCACTTGCTTGCCATCACTGCGCAGTGACCCTGGCTGCGAAGTACAGGGGTGTGGGTGTCTGGCAGGGACTGCAAACAGCTCAGCTGTGAAGCCCTCGTCCCCAGCAGCCCTTGGTCTGACCCAACATCGAACCAGGCTCCGTTCCACAAAGATTCCCTTAATAATCCCTCAAAACAAACAATAATTATTTGGTCACTCAATCCACGACTGTGTGTGGGACGCTGCCGTGTGCAATTGGCTGCCGCGTTTCTCCCACAAATACACAGCCAATTCACTTTACAGTATATTCTGTGAAGCGCTTTGAGACGTCGATAAGATGTGAAAAGCCGCTGTATTAAATACAAGAGTTATTATTATCCAATGCCTCAGGACGTCCTCCCACCGTGAAAGGCGCTCTATGAATGTAGTTTTTTTTGTTGTATTATTATTCAGCGTCTGACTATTTCAGTGTAAATCCCATCTTCAGTTGTAACCTCAGGTTGACTCCGATGTGTTCCTGTCTGCGATTTACACGGTTTGTTATTTGTTGTATCTACTGTAGAGTGAGCAGCAGCAGCAGCCGCTGAGCTACCTAGAGCTGACCGCTGTTTGAGGTAAAGGTGATACTTTACCAATGGAGGTGCTTCAATTACCCGGGGAACCCAACTTTAATTCAAAGCTAAAGCAAGCGTTTGTGTCAGCGTTTTACAGCGTCCCTGGTCTCCTCCCCAGCGTATTAAATAAAGGCGTCCACACCATCACTACCCCCCCTCCCCCGTTACACAACAGTGACATGAGGCTACAGAGGAGGTGACACAAGCTGTCATGAGATACATATCCACTCCTCACTCCATTCCTGTTGTGGAAAGGGTGGCACTGAACATGGCAGCCGATCACTGTCTGCTGTGAAAATGATGGTGCTTACACCCCCCCCACCCACCCCCAATCACAGACACACACAATCATACACACACACTCCAATCACACACACACAAACACAATCATACACAAACACAATCATACACACACACTCCAATCACACACACACAAACATACACACACACAAACACAATCATACACAAACACAATCATACACACACACTCCAATCACACACACACATCCTCTGAACGTCTAAATGTGGTTACCCATTTGTACTGAATACAATTAAGTACAGTACTTGCAAATACAATTACAGTATCATCATCCCTTCACATGTTTCAGTTGTCAGTCAGTGCACTGTGTGTGTATGTGCGTGTGCGTAAAAATAAATGGGTCTAACACGACTCTGTGAACACTCTTGCACATCACTCAATAGTATTTTACAACACTTTCCAAACTCTGTGAACACCAATCCTCACATCAGGGCTCCGTTGGGAAAAATCGGGATCAGAAACATAGTATTTACAGACACATCACAACTCACACTTAATCCACAGTCAGTCTCAGAATTAAAGTTTAATCTGAATTCAAAGCAATGGGTGTCCCCACTGTGTTACTGACCGCTTTAAACTTTACACTCCGCACCGGTTTGCATTGAGAAACAAGGGAATTTTTCTTAGAATTTCTTTTTTTAAAAAAAAGCTCTGAGAGAAGCAGTAGTGTTACAATAAATTAACAGTTTGCATCCAGTGTATACCTGCTGTCCAGCAAACAACATTCCAGTTACTGGGAAGAGAGAGTGGAGAGCGGAGTGGGGTAGACCGGTGGTGACTGACGATTGATATAAAACATAGTTTTTCTTTTGCAATTTTTCCCTTCCACTCCCGGAGGTGGGTCTAAAGTGAGAAGACCTGGGTTTGATTCCCGGGCAATGTCTTTACTCCACACACACACACACACACACCTCTGTTTACCTATCAGTAAGCAGAAACTAGTCAGTTGGTGGATAGATTTTCCAGGGGGTAATAAACCCTTCAGAAACTTTTTTTTCCAATGTAATCGTTTGATCATTCAATCCACAAATCTCTCTGGGACATGGCTGTGAGTAACTGGCTGCTGCGAAACGTCCACCAAATGTATACAGCAGTCAGTTACCTGTACAGTGTATTGTGTGAAGCGCTTTTGAAACGTCTCGAAGTTGTGATAAGGCGCTGTATCAAATGCAAGGATTATTATTTATTTGTAAGGTTCCCCCCAACAATTCCTTGTACAAATGACTAGTTCTCACATCTCGTCGAGGCAGTGAGTGGCAGCAGGCTGTGGGGAGAGGGACCTTCTCTACCCTGGCTGCGAAGTACAGGGGTGTGGGTGTCTGGCAGGGACTGCAAACAGCTCAGCTGTGAAGCCCTCGTCCCCAGCAGCCCTTGGTCTGACCCAACATCGAACCAGGCTCCGTTCCACAAAGATTCCCTTAATAATCCCTCAAAACAAACAATAATTATTTGGTCACTCAATCCACGACTGTGTGTGGGACGCTGCCGTGTGCAATTGGCTGCCGCGTTTCTCCCACACACTCGAATCCCAGTCCTTCTCCATTCACAGTGACTTCCGTCCACACAGGGCTGGAGGGCCACACAGTGGGGGTGGTGGGGGGAGACAAAGCTGGGGACATCTCAGCTGCCTTCTCTCTCTCTACCACAGTCACATTCATGTCAGCAAGCGATTTACGGCATAAAAAGCATCTCACAAACCAACAAGACATCAGAGGACATCGCTTTTATAGCCGTGCAGTCCTGTATCTCAGTGGTTAGAGCACTAGCCTTTCACGTGAGAGACCTGGGTTCGATTCCAGACATGTCAGGGCAAAACCTTGGGCAAGTTTCCGTACTCCACATGCCTAATAATAATCCTGCACAAAACAATAGTAAATTGGTCATTTCAATCCACGACTGTTTGTGGGACGCTGCTGTGCACAATTGGCTGCTGTGTTTCGGCCACAAATATACAGTCAATTCACTTTACAGTATATTCTGAGAAGCGCTTTGAGACTGAAGCACTATATCAAAATACAAGGATTTATTACATTACCTTTTGCCTGTTGCAAACCTCTCTGACCTTTCTTAGCATCTATTACAGTGAGCTGCTGATAAGCTCTTCCCACCCCATGTTCTCGTTGGCTGAGAATACCCTCCCTCCCTCCCTCCTGTCTGCCCTTGACAGGCACAGGCAGCTGCGTACAGGAGTCTTGCTTCCTGCTCCTTTCCCAAAACAGCTCCACGAGGTTTCTCAGGTCTCAGAACTCGCGCGAAACAATCCTATTGCACACAAATACCCCGTCACTGCCTGTGTCAATCCGCTCTGCACTAACATACACCCTCAAAATGCCCCGAAACACACTCCCCCACAACCCCCCCATCCGCCCGCCCGCCCGCCCGCCCGCCCGCCTCCCCACAAGTGCTTAGAAAGAGTGTGGGAGTCCGGCCCTCAGTGCTCCCCGAGACTGTAATCGTAGCAGAAGTCGTAGTTGCTGGGGGCGCTGGGGATGGGGGGAGGAGCGTCAGGAATGGGAATGTTCTCCAGGTCCAGAAGCCGCAGTTTGATCTCCATGGAAAGCAGGATGTCCAGCTCACTCTTGGTCTGCTCACTGCTCAACTCCTTCCCCAGCAACACATTCAGACCGTCCGTCCACACACAGAACTGGACCAACGAGAGAGAGAGAGAGAGAGAGAGAGAGAGAGAGACAATCCGTGTCACCGGGCAGACCAACACGCACAGACACAATCACTACACACAGACACAGTCACTACACACCCCAACACACAGTCGCAGTCATTACACACCCCAACACACAGACACAGTCACTACACACCCCAACACACAGTCGCAGTCATTACACACCCCAACACACAGACACAGTCACTACACACAGATACAGTCACTACACACCCCAACACACAGACACAGTCACTACACACCCCAACACACAGTCGCAGTCATTACACACCCCAACACACAGACACAGTCACTACACACAGATACAGTCACTACACACCCCAACACACAGACACAGTCACTACACACAGATACAGTACACACTTGACCAAGTTTGACTCGAGAGTGCACCCCAGGGGTTAATTCCCGCCACCACGTTACTCACCTCGTATTTGGAGGGGGCTATGAAGTTGAGGGAACAATCCTCTGCGTCGTACAGGATGGAGAACGCCAAGTCAAGCACCTCCTGCCGAGACAGAGACAGAGAATTCAGGAGCGGAGAGGGTGGGGCGAGCCTGGCACTGGGACACTGCTGTGCCCAACTGGCTGCTGCGTCTCGCCCACAAAATACGCAGTCACTACACTGTACAGTGTATCAAAGACATGGTCAGGCTCTATAACAAACGCAAGGATCATAATAAATATTATCATAATTTACTGGGGTAACTATCGAGGCCAGGCAGGGGTTGTGGTTGTGTGTGTGTGTGTGTGTGGGGTGTGTGGGGGGTGTGTGTATGTCTGCGTATCTGTGTTTGCGTGTATGTGTGTGTATGTCTGTCTGTCTCTGTGTAGGTATGTCTGTGTATCTCTGTGTCTGCATGTATATGTATGTGTGTGTGTGTGTGTGTGGTGTGTGTGTGTGTGTGTGTGTCCGGCACTGTGGGTCAGTGCCAGGCTTACCCGGTTCTGTTTCAGGGCACTTTTCTCCTTCACATGAGGACAGTCTTTTCCGGTCAGCAGAGATTTAATGTCAGCGACCGGAACTGTAAGACGAGACAAAAACACAGGTGGGGAGGTGTGGGTGGCTCTGGTCAATCCAGGGATATGAAAGTGAGTCGGAAACCAGAGGACACGGGTTTAAGGAGATTAATAAGAATATAAGAAGTAGGAGCAGGAGTAGGCTATTCAGCCCCCGGAGCCTGCCCCGCCATTTAATAAAATCATGGCTGATATTCTCTATATACCTGCCTTATCCCCATATCCCTTAATCACTTTAGCTTTTAAAAAACGTAATTATTTAAAACTTTTTTTTTAACAGAGCTGTTCTGGTGTGGAATGCACAGCTTGAAATGGTCGGTGGGAACAGATTCAATAAGAACTTTCACAAGGGAATTGGACAGGGGGTTGTGAAGGAAAGGCATGCGATGGGATGGGGAGAGCGCGGGGGGAGTGGGACTGATTGGGGAGCTGTTCCAAACAGCCAGGCACAGGCACAGGCGATGGGCTGAATGGCCTCTTTCTGGGCTGTAATAGTCCTACGCGGAGGAGAGAAGAGTAGAACGGGAGGACACGGCCTGCGATCGAAGGGGGGAAACTCAAGACTAGCCTGTGGAAGCAGGTGGAAGGGAAACTGGTAGCGCAGGGAACCCAGGGGGTGGGGGGGAGGGGGGAGTTACGTGTCTCTGTACGTACTCTTCTCCTCCAGGCTCTCGATGGCTGGGTTACTGGTGCCCTCGTCCACGTCACCGTAGTGCAGCACCTTGTGATTGGGTGACAGCCGGCAATACCACAGCTTGTCTGGGAATTAATGAGATAAAGAGATGGTTACCCTCACCCCCGCAGCCCTCCACCGCCCCCCCCACCCCGAACACACACACACACACACCCCACCAGAGTGAGAGACAGAGAGACTCACACACACTGGTTGGTTGGATGGATGAACCTAATGGATTGTTATTTGGGGAAGATGGGTTTGCTGGGTTATTGGGGGAGAGATTGACTTTGAGTTGCTCTTTTCAAAGAGCCGGCACAGACACGAGGGCCCGAATGGCCTCCTTTTGTGCTGTAAAATTCTACGATTCTGTGACTCACACAAGCAGAGAGCAAGAGAGAGAGAGACACACACAGATACAGTCAGAGCGAGAGACAGACAGAGGGACACACACACACACACACAGCGAGAGATAAGACACATACGCTACAGAGCGAGATAGAAACACACACACACACACAGTAATAGACAGACACACACTCAGAGTGAGAGATAGAACACACGCAGCAAGAAACACACACACTGAGTGAGAGAGAGACACACAAACACACAGAGCGAGAGACACACTTACACACATAGAGCGAGAGACACACTTACACACACAGAGCGAGAGACACACACAGACACAGAGGAAACAGGAGGAAATTGCTGGCAGGAAATATATAAATATTCACACAAAAGTTCATTACATACAAAAGTCAAAGTGACAAAGTGATTAACCTCTCCCCAGTCAGCCTCGACCGTGAGTGCTGGGGTGAGGGGTTGGGGATCACGGTGGGGGGGGGGGGGGGGGGAGGCAGGGTGATGGATGGTGTTGCTGGGAGGGCCTACCTTGCCTGCGGCGGCTGCTGATTTTGCGGAAGAGCGTGCCCTCACACAGCCCGTTCAGCCGCTGCTGTTTGATCAGTTCCATCAGCTCCGGTTTCAGCCTCTCCCTCAACTCCCTGTGCGACAGCGAGAAAGACACCGATCTACAGTCAACAGCTTCGGCCTGTCATCCTCCTCTCTCTCCCTCTCCCTCTGTGTGTCTCTCTCACCCGCTGCCCAAGAGCAACAGCCCCTGTCCTCCTCCCGGCCACCCCCACCCCGGAGACATTCAGAACCATCTCTGACCTTGTCTTTTGTCCCATCTGTGAAGCTCGGGGCAAAGGCCGGTATTGTGGAGATCCTGTGGCTCAGTGGTTAGAACGTTCGCCTTACAAGCGTGAGACCTGTGTTTTGAATCCAGGCGGGTCAGAGCGAAACCTTGGGCGAGTTTCCTTACTCCCCACACACACACACACACACGCACAGACCTAACAATAATCCATTTCCCCCCCCCAAAAAAATACCTAGAATAAATTGGTCATTTTCAACCCACGACTGTTTGTGGGGACGCTGCTGTGCGCAATTGGCTGCCGTGTTTCACCCACAACTATACAGTCAATTCACTTTACAGTATATTCTGTAATTAGGGTTTTTGTTGATAAATGCTCTGTATCAATGGCAGGATTATTACTATTACAGTATTATGATCTGCCCGCACTGTCTGGAACTCTGCCCTACGTTTGCTCGGCCTGGCCCACTCCCCCCCACATGTTAAATCTCTCCTGAACCTCTCTGATCTCCCTTTGTCGTCACCTGGCATTGTAACCACTGTCCCTCCTGACCACAGGGCACCACAACAACTGGCATCGATATAGCGCCCGTCACTCAGCGATGGCTCCTGAGAGCGCTCGCTAGTGGCGGAGCACGATGCCGAGCCGGGGGATGGGGGGGTGGTGGCAAACGTAGCCACAGTCAAACAAGGGGGTCTTCAGGCTCGACATGGAAGGAAGGAGCAAGGCAGAGGAATGGAGGACGAGTGATCCAGAGTTTCGGGGCTGAAAGGGTGGGCAGAGATGTTGGAATGCAGGGCACAGGGTACAGGCAGGAGGCGGGAGCCAGGGGAGCGGAGGCCGCGGACTGCGGGATGAGGGGTAAGCAGGTCGGAGAGGGAGGGAGGGAGGGAGGGGCTGGGGTTTGAAGGGATTTGAAGATGAGTGTGAGGATATTGAAATCGATCCACTGGGAAATCGATAGGGAGCCAGTGGAGCCTGATAATAATACTAATAATTATCCTTGCATTTGATATAGCGCTTCACAGAATATACTGTGAAGTGAATTGACCTGTATATTTGTGGGTGAAACCCGGCAGCCAATTGCACACAGCAGCGTCCCCCACACAGTCGTGGGATGAAATGAACAATTTTATTATTGTGTTTTTTTTGGAGGGATTATTATCAGGCGTGTGGAGTAAGGAAACTTGCCCAAGGTTTCTCCCTGACCTGCCTGGGTTCAAACACTCTTGGAAGGCCAGGGCTCTTCTAACCACTGAGCTACAGGACTCCATGAGGGTGTGCAGTTTAGATTGTACAGTGCGTAGTTGAGGGGCTGTGTGTGGTCTGGGGCAAGGGGGCTGTGTGTGTGGGGGGGGGCTGTGTGTGTGGGGGGGGGCTGTGTGTGTGGGGGGGGCTGTGTGTGTGTGTGGGGGGGCTGTGTGTGTGTGGGGGGGGGCTGTGTGTGTGGGGGGGCTGTGTGTGTGTGGGGGGGCTGTGTGTGTGTGTGGGGGGGCTGTGTGTGTGTGGGGGGGCTGTGTGTGTGTGTGGGGGGGGCTGTGTGTGTGTGGGGGGGGCTGTGTGTGTGTGGGGGGGGGCTGTGTGTGTGTGGGGGGGCTGTGTGTGTGTGGGGGGGGCTGTGTGTGTGTGGGGGGGGGCTGTGTGTGTGGGGGGGGCTGTGTGTGTGTGGGGGGGCTGTGTGTGTGGGGGGGCTGTGTGTGTGGGGGGGGGCTGTGTGTGTGGGGGGGGGCTGTGTGTGTGGGGGGGGGGCTGTGTGTGTGGGGGGGTGGCTGTGTGTGTGGGGGGGGCTGTGGGTGTGGGGGGGGCTGTGTGTGTGGGGGGGGCTGTGTGTGTGGGGGGGCTGTGTGTGTGGGGGGGCTGTGTGTGTGGGGGGGGGGCTGTGTGTGTGTGGGGGGGGGGGGGGGCTGTGTGGGGGTCTCTCTTACAGGACGGGGGGAGCCAGGGTCTCCTCTTGGTGCATCCTCTCTGTCTGCCGCAGCCTGAGGATCTCACTGTAGTTCAGGGCACTGATCTTGTTGCGGAAAAGCTCGAGTGAGGTGGGCTTGGCGGCCAGAGTCCTCGTCACCTGCTCCCGAACAACCTGCATCACCTGCAACACACAGCACAGAGCGTCACAGCCACACACAGCGTCACAGCCACACACAGCGTCACAGCCACACACAGCGTCACAGCCACACACAGCGTCACAGCCACACACAGCGTCACAGCCACACACAGCGTCACAGCCACACACAGCGTCACAGCCACACACAGCGTCACAGCCACACACAGCGTCACAGCCACGCACAGCGTCACAGCCACACACAGCGTCACAGCCACACACAGCGTCACAGCCACACACAGCGTCACAGCCACACACAGCGTCACAGCCACACACAGCGTCACAGCCACACACAGCTCAGAGGGGGGAGAGTGAAAGGGGGGAGGGTTAGGGGAGAGTTGGGGGGAGAGGGTTGGGGGAGTGGGGGGAGAGGGTGGGGGGAGTGGGGGGGGAGGGTTGGGGGAGTGGGGGGGAGGGTTGGGGGAGTGGGGGGGGAGGGTTGGGGGAGTGGGGGGGGAGGGTTGGGGGAGAGTGGGGGGGGAGGGTTGGGGGAGAGTGGGGGGGGAGGGTTGGGGAGTGGGGGGGAGAGGGTTGGGGGAGTGGGGGGGGAGGGTTGGGGGAGAGTGGGGGTGGAGGGTTGGGAGGAGGGGGAGTTGCGGGAGAGTGGGGGTTGGGGGAGAGTTGTGGGTGGGGGGGGGATGTTTGGGGAGAGTGTGGGGGAGGGGAGAGTTCGAGGAGAGTTGGGGGTGGGGGGGAGATTTAGGGAAGGGGACTGTGTTTATCAGGGGGAGGGGGCTGTGTTTACTGGGGGAAGATGATTCAAGCATCTTGTAAGGTTAGGGATGTATTGATGATGGGAGCAGGACTGTGTTTGTTGGGGTGGAGGAGCTGCACTTTTAAGAAAACTTATTGAGAACTAGTACAATTTGCAGCAAAATCAATCACTTTGGATTAGGTTTCCCCTCCCTCCCTCCTTCCTTCACTTCCTAACACTGCTCAGGTCTGCCTGATACAACTCCAATGTCATCTCACTCCAACTGCCCTCTCCTCCTGCAAGGCTCAGTGAGGGGAAGTAATAATAATAATACCAGCAATAATACTATTCCTTGCAATGTATACAGCACCTCATCACATCGAAAAGCTTCATAGAATACAGTGTAAAGTGAATCGACTGTATATTTGTGGGCGAAATGCGGCAGCCAACTGCGCACAGCAGCGTCCCACAAATAGTTGTGGGTGGAGTGATCAAATTTTATTTGAGTGACAGTTACCCCTGGAGACCGATCGGTCAATCAGCGAACAACCCGGTTCCTACTTTACTGCTCGGTAAACAAAGACACGCGGACTAAGGAAACTTGCCAAATGTTTTGCCTGTCCGGGAATCGAACCGGGGTCCCCTCGCTTGGAAGGCGAGCGCTCTAACCACTGAGATACGGGACTCCGCACACACAGAGAGAGAGAGAGAGAGTGAAACAGGGAGCTGAGAGATGGGAACGGACAGTGGGAGCAGATGGAATGACTATAGGGAGAAGGAAGAGAAGGAAGATAAAAACTGCAGATGGAGAGACCAAGAGAGACTAAATGGGATACGGAGAGAGACTGGCTCGAGGCCAGCTGGCTGCAGGTTCTCAGTGAGAGTCTGTTTAATGGCAGAGAATATTAAACTCCGCAGATGCTGAAAATGTAAAATAAAAGCTATTTTGGTTTTCAAAAGAGACAACAAAATGCCAAATCATTTTTTTGTTTTGCATATAAATAACTCGACGTATCAGTGAATCCTCCGTCCACGCATTGATAATAATAATAATCCTTGCATTTGATGTAGCGCGTCTCCCATCTTATCGACGTCTCAAAGCGTTTCACAGGATATACTGTAAAGTGAATTGACTGTATATTTGTGGGCGGAAACGCGGCAGCCAATTGCACACAGCAGCGTCCCCACAAACAGTCGTGGATTGAAATGACCAATTTATTAGTTTTTTTATGAGGGATTATTATTAGGTGTGTGTGTGGAGTAAGGAAACTTGCCCAAGGTTTCGCCCTGACCTGCCTGGATTCGAACACAGGTCTCACGCTTGTAGGGCAAGTGCTCTAACCACTGAGCTACAGGACTCCACAATCTTTGTCTTTGACACAGCGTCTGTGTCGCTGAAATACCTCAGATACCTTCACAGGTAATTGCTATAATGTGTAGTGACCGTGTATTATGAAGGCCGACGCAGCAACTCATTTGCGCTCCTCCATGTGCTACAAACGGCCATGAATGTCCAGGACACTGGGAGAGAGCTCCTGGGGATCTGTAGCCCCACCCGGACAGCCAGACAGGACCTGTCTGTAGTTACACAGATGAGCGGAGTCCGGTCTCAGCCACAGCCAATGGAGCCCAAGCAAGAGGACCCGGGTTCGATTCCCAGGCAGGGCGAAAGTTTCCTTACTCCACACACCTCTGTTTACCTAGCAGTAAGTAGGAACCCAAATATTAGTCAATTGGTAGATCGCTTTTCCCAGAAAACATAGAAACAGGAGGAAGAGAGGCCATTCAGCCCCTCGAGCCTGTTGTATACGACCCTGGCTAACCAATTACCCAGCCTTGCGGGGTGGGGGGGGGGGGGGGGGGAGAGAGACATTGAGCTGTGACATTCCCGATCTGTGCGGGTGAGTATCTGACAGTCTGGAGCTCTCCGCTATCTCCACAACGCTGTCTATTGACGTTGACTTCATTTTTCCCCAATGGTTAATATCCCAGGATCAGACTTGTTCACTGACAATCCGCTCACACTTAGCACCTTCCACACAGGACAAGCATCTCAGGCTGAGGGAGGGGGAGATGGGGGAGGAATGATGTGTTCAGGAGATTTGTGAAGGTGGGAGAGTGTCCCAGGCAGACTTAGGGAGGGAGGTCCAGGGGACAGATTGATGGATAAGCCAGTAATGGTGGAGCAGAGTGATAAATCGGTCGCTCATCTCATCGAGGTTATTGCACCGCAGTCATTACGCTCCAAAGTAACTCGGAGCGTGAACTTCTCAGTGAAGTCCGAGTGATGGAACATCAAACTGACAAACTATTTTAAGGTGGAGAGAATCATGTTCCATACACTGCTCTCACCAACAAAGCAACAGCCAATTGCGCACAGCAACTCCTGTAGCTCAGTGGTTAGAGCGCTCGCCTTACAAGCGTCAGACCTGTGTTCGAATTCAGGCAGGTCAGGGCGAAACCTTGGGCAAGTTTCCTTACTCCACACGCCTAATAATAATCCCTCCAAAAAAACACACCAATAATAAACATTGATCATTTCAATCCACGACTTTTCGTGGGGGACGCTGCTGCCGCGTTTCGCCCACAAATATACAGTCAATTCACTTTACAGTATATTCTGTGACGCGCTTTGAGACGTCAATAAGATGTGAAAAGCGCTGCATCAAATGCAAAGATCATTTTTATAGAAATGGAAGTACTTTATCTCTCACAATCTTAAAGACCCTCTGAGTGTAAGCTTCACACATGTGCAAAATACAGGTTCCACCCTCAAACATTGCTCCCAAAGCCACGTTGGTCCCGACGCACACAGAGCAGCAGGAAATGGAGTAATGCAGAGCTTCCTACCTGAGAAGGCTTCACTGGCTTCCCCAGCGTCTCTCCCACAGCTCCGCGTGTGACAGAGGACGAGGGGAGGGAGAGAGAGAAGGGGGGAGGGAGGGAGCCAGGATAGGGAACAGCCGGCCAGAGGGAGAGAGAGAGAGAGAGAGAGAATGAAAGAAAGCAAAAGAGAGTGCGAGCGAGCGAGCGAGCGAAGGAAAGAGCGAGAGAGGATATGTTGAAGTTGGATAACAAACCTTTGAGCTTCTCATCCACACTCCACAAACACTGAGAAAGCTTGGATCTCAGCTTGCTACCTGCTCTCTCTCTCTCTCCTTCTCTCTCCCTCTCTCTCTCCCCTCCTCTGGCTGAACTGAATGCTTGACTGCTGGCTTACTCTCACTGCCTCTCTCTCTCTCTGTCACACACATACACACAGCTCAGACTTTCTCGCTCTCCCTCTCTCACAAACACGTGTTGTCAGCACTGCCCACTAAGTGATGCCCTCGATGTGATCCATTCAGTAGCTAAGATCACAAGATCACCCTGGACTTGCCCTGTCTCTATCACAGGCTTTTTGGGGGGTGAGTGGATGTGGGGGGGGGGGGGGGGGTGGGTGGGGGAGCTAGAGCTGGGGGAAATATTCAAACGCTGATGGCATTGTCTGTCTGCTCTCCCCCTGTCAGTCTGAACCATGGAACTTTAAAGATTACCAGCTTCTTCCTGTGTTTAACATGAGAGAGAATGAGTGTGGGTACTGAGTGTGTTTATATGATTACAAGAGTGTGTGAGAGAGAGCCAGAGCCAGAGCGAGTGAAAGAGAGCAAGGAGGTGGAATAGTGTGAGTCGCTGAGGCGGGTGATAATTTAAGTCATCAAGAGAACTTATTCAATTCAAAAGTACAGGTATCCTCTGAGTTACGACGGGGTTTGCGTTCCTGAGTGTCACGTAAATCGAAACGTCATAAACCGAAACGCGATTTCCCACATGGCCCCATTATAACCGGTATATACACTATGTTCTGCGCATGCACAAAAAAGATGCCCCCAATTTTTTCTGTCGTTAAAACAAAACCAAATCGTACATCGATTAAAAAGGGTTTAAAAAAATTATGTTTGTTTAATCGAAACAGTGTAAATAGAAACATCGTAAATCGGGGGATACCTGTATTGAAATATTTCTCCCTTTATTTCCCTGGTTCCTATTCCACAGTGTGACGTTCCCACAGGCTGTGCCTGTACACCTGAGCTGCTCTGGGATGTGTCCATGGGATTCAATGCTATTAAAGTAAGTACACAGCGTGTGTATATTGGTAGCAATCCATCTCTCCTCCGAGTCAGACAGTTGTAGGTTCAAGCCCCAGTTCAGGACTTGGAATCACAGTCTAAGCTGACATTGCAATGCAGTGTCTTCCTTATCCGACGATTATTTAGGGATAATAATCCCTAAAAAATACACAACAATAAGATTGGTCATTTCAATCCGCGACTGTTTGTGGAGACGCTGCTGTGTGCAATTGGCTGCTGCGTTTCACCCACAAATATACAGTCAATTCACTTTACAGTATATTCTGTGAAGCGCTTTGAGACGTCCAGAAGATGTGAAAACAGCTATATCAAATGCAAGGATTATTATTATTATTATTATATTCTCTCAGTTACCTTGTCAAAGTCTTCGTGTGTCGCTCTCATCTCCTTCCACGTTTTGTTCAACAGTTGGACACAGATGCAGAAGAACTCTTCAAAGACCCGGTCCTGGGTAAAGAACATGGGGTAGAAGTCTTGCCCGGTTTCTGAAGCTGCGAGAAAGAGCAAAGAGAGAGAGAGAGAGAGAGAGAGAGAGAGAGAGAAAGACGTAAGAACATAAGAAATATTAGATGGAACAAAGGCCTTCCGCCTTCCTGGAGATCACCAGGAACTACCTATGTACAACATCCCCTCCACCGCCACCCCCACACCCACCCCCCCACACACGCATAATATAACAATAATCCCTCCAAAAATAAAACACCATAATAAAATTGGTCATTTGAATCCACGACTGTTTGTGGGGACACTGCTGTGCGCAATTGGCTGCCGCGTTTCGCCCACAAATATACAGTCAATTCACTTTACAGTATATTCTGTGAAGCACTTTTGAGACAGTCTAGAAGACGTGAAAAGCGCTGTATCAAACGCAAGGATTATTATTATTATTATCATTACTATTATTATCCAATAATAGTATTTCCTAAAAGGAAACTATACAATATGTGTTTGAAAGAATCAACATTTCCTACTTCAACTGTCTCTCCCCCCCCCACCCCCGGTTCGCTCACTGAAACATCGACTGTGGCTCACACAGCCATATATGGCGCGAGGTGTGGTCACATCTGGCACCACTGCCTGTCTCAACACCAATCACCAGCCTCACCTGGGGAGGGGAAAGGAAGTGAAGGTGTGGGGAGGACCACAGGCTTGTGGTTTAAAGGGATTCGAGGAGGAATTGGAAGGACATTCTTTGGTGGAATAGTAACAAAAATATAATAATAATAGTAAAAATGATATAACAACAACAAAATGACATTTGTATAGCAGCTGTCAAGTCAGGAGGACTTCCCAAGGCGCTGGACAGTCATTGTTTAGACCCGAGCTGGGGTCGGTGACGAGGAGAGTGGGATTTGGGGTGACTGATGGCACCGTCGAAGAGGAGGGTCTTGAAGGAGGCCAGGGAGAGGGGGGGGGGGGGGGGGCGAGGTGGAGGGACTGTGGAATGGAGTTCCAGAGGTTGGGGGCAGAGTGACTGAAGGCTCCTCCGCCAATGGTGGGGCAAGTGGGTCAGGGGAATGTGGAGCAGGCCGGAGGGGATGGACAGGTTGGTAGGGGTTAGGAGGTCGCAGAGGTAGGGTGGGGTGAGGCCATGGAGGGCTTTGAATGTAAGGAACAGGATCTTGAATTTGTTCCACTGGATGATGCAATAATAATAATAATAACAATCGACTGTCTATTTTGTGTAAAGTTTTATACAATGTCCAATTGGCAATAACGTTTCACCCTCAAATATACAGTCACTACACTTTATGGCATATTCCGTTGAGCGCTTTGAGATGTCCCAATGACATGATAAGGCGCAGTATCCAATGCAAGGGTTACGTGGATTAAATGGGATAATTTGAAGACGGCAGGATATGTTGGGAGCGAGCGTCAAGGCGAGGACTGAGCTCGGAGTGACTCACGTGGGTCCCCGATCTTCAGGATCTCACAGAGGATGAGGGTGAGCTGGATACTGCCCCGAGCAAAGGGACACTCGTGTTTGTCTTCACGGCTGCTGTTCTCCAACACAAACTGCGGCACAGAGTGAGGGGGAGAGAGAGAGAGAGAGAGAGAGAGAGAGGGAGGGAGGGAGGGAGAGAGAGAGAGGGAGGGAGAGAGAGAGAGACGGAGGGAGAGAGAGAGGGAGGGAGAGAGAGAGATGGAGGGGGGAGAGAATTTCGTCAACCCGTGTTGTCCACTCAATCGTCTGTTATCAGACCTCAAAGCCTGAGACTGGAAGTGAGGTGGGAATGACAGTCACCTTCACACACGCTGCTTTGAACTAGTCCCATCAAGGTTGTCATCAGTCACAGTAACACAAGGTTGGCCCTGGCGATGATAGTGTCACAGGTCTCTCCTCCAAACCAGGCCCTCACTATCTCAAAGCCTTAAAGTGATTACCCTAGACCCCCCCCACCCCTCCCCTCCACACCCCCCAACCAACACAATGGGCCATTTACACCATGTCTGCCCTCCAAACCCTTTAGGAGTCGGAGATACTTGGGCAGAGATGGGAGGGAAAGGGTGGGATTGCGTTGAGTAGTGAAGGAGCAGAGGTGAGGCCAGCGATGTGCGCGAGTGGTAGAAACAAACGGGGAGTTTAATGGCGGAGTCCAGCTATTTCAGAGTGGTTGTGGGGGAGTGAGGGGGGGTGGGGGGGGGCGAGCCAGCAAAAGACTGTACATTCACCATTTTGAATCATAGAATATGGCAGCACAGAAGAAGGCCATTCAGCCCATCATGCCTGTGCCTGCAGTATATCGTGTACTCAGGCTTAGCAAACCACTGGGAAAATTGGTTCAGAGACTTGGCACAAAGACAACATCAGTGAGAACCAGCCACTGGCTGCACTCACTCTCTCGGGCTCCAGTTAGCAGCTTCCCTGTCACTCTGCAATCTGCTAAATGTGGCACCAAATATCCGACACATGGCTTGAAGTCATTATTCTGGAGGAGGAGCAGATCGGGCGGTGGGTCAAGCCTCACCACGCGAGGACCTCGGCTGCCAATTCATCCCAACGAGAAGATGGAAGCTCTCAAACCAACCCAAATCCTTCCTTCCTTTCCATTTTTTGATACAGCGCTTTTCACATCTTATCGACGTCGAGTGCTCTAACCACTAAGCTACAGTAGTCAGTGTCAACCCAGCTCTGTATTGCCCTCCAGACCACAGCACAGTCCTGCCTTGAGCTCAGCACTAAGGGATGTGTCTCAGGCAGGGCTGAGGGCAGTGGTCGTGGGGAGGCTGTGATTCTGACTCATTTTAGATTTAAATCAACAACAACAAGAAAATGACATTGAGAGAACGCCTTTCACGTCAGGAGGACATCCATGTCTGTGTGTGTGTGATGCAACTCTGACTCTGAACGTCTCTCTGCCTGTCTGTGCGTGTGCATGTTTTCTCTCTGTCTGTATGTGTCTCTGCCTGTGTGTGTATATGTTTGGTGTATCTGTGTGTTTGTATGTGTGTTTCTGCCTCTATGTATGTATGTGTGCGTGTTTCTCTCTCTCTCTCTCTCTCAGCTTGTGTGTATGTGTGGTGCATCTCTCTCTCTCTGCCTGTGATGTGTGCCTCTCTGCGTAGTGTTTTGTGTGCGTGTGTGTGTGTGTATACACATGTGTGTCTGACTTCCTCGCTCTTTCTCCTACTGTGCGTTAGAGTAGTTGATGTGTGACTTTTTGGCTGTTGAGAATCAGGAAACAGTGTATCAGAGAGTCCAAAAACTGCTCTGAACTTTGAGAAGTTTAACTGGGTGACCTGACAAACAGTGCCCAGCGAGCCTGGAGTTTCTGTGGCCGTTCTACGTGCGTTCACTCACCCGGTTGAATGTATCAGTGTGGCGCGAGGCAAAGTAAATCATATTATCGAGGGCCAGGAGCCCAGGCGGGGTGCGACTGAAATCCAGAGCGGGATTAACGTTATTCTGAAAGGAAAAAACAGTACAGACTTTACTGACCAACATATAGGGTTAACACACACCAAATAACACAGCCCCTTAATAATAATCCTTGCCTTTGTTCATTTTAGGATGAAATAATCCTTGCATTTGATATAGCGTCTTTCAGGTTATCTCGATGTCTTAAAGCGCTTCACAGAATATACCGTAAAGTGTATATTTTGTGGGTGAAACGCAGCAGCCGATTGCGCACAGCAATGCCCCACAAACAGTCGTGGATTGAAAATGATTTATGATTGTATTCATTGCGCGGGATTATTATCAGGCGTGTGGAGCAAGGAAACTTGTCCGAGGTTTCGCCCTGACCTGCCAGGAATAGAATCCAGGTCTCTCTCTCTCGGTTGCAAGGCAAGTGCTCCAACCACTGAGCTACAGGATTCCACAATATATATTATTATATATTATATATACATATATATCTATAAAAATAGAAAACATTGGATTTTTATTGGCTGCTATGATGGTTGGTGCCTTCTCGCTGCTCAGTGTAAAACTGAACCACCACAGTGCGAGACTGGCTCTGCTTCAGGACCAGCCCTGGTGAGAACCAGGAAGTTCTGCTGAATGCCCTCCACCATGGCCAAGCTTTCCCAAGTACTTGCAGCCAAATGGCTTCCGATAGTTTTGCTGCTGACTGCGAGGCTTGGCACATGTGAGAGCCAGAGGAGGGGGAAGAGAACACAGCTCAGCCTGAGACTGGCCTCACAGACCAGACTTTCCTCATAGCCCCTCGAGTCTGTTCCGTCATTCTCTGGCTGATCTGTACCTCAACTCCAAATAATAATAATAATAATAATAATAACCCTTGCATTTGATATAGCGCTTTTCACATCTTCTAGATATCTCAAAAAGCTCTTCACAGAATATACTGTAAAGTGAATTGACTGTATATTTGTGGGCGAAACGCGGCAGCCAAACGCCCACAGCAGCGTCCCCACAAACAGTCGTGGATTGAAATGATCAATTTTATTACTATGTTTTTTTTTTGAGGGATTATTATTGGGTGTGTGGAGTAAGGAAACTTGCCCAAGGTTTCGCCCTGACCTGCCTGGATTAGGTCTCACTCTTGTAAGGCGAGCGCTCTAACCACTGAGCTCCAGGGGTTTAATCCCGACCCCTCAAAACCAATGAATGAACGATACCCCAGGGACTCACAGAGAAGCCGAGCCTGCGGAATTCCTTGGCGTACAGAGACTTCCGGCGTTCCGTGGCAAAATTACCGCCGGAATTGTCTGTGTCGTTCTCAAACGCTGTCTGGCGGAGACGGTGTATCATATCCCTCTGCTCCTAAACACGAGAACGAGAGAAAGAGAGAGAGTGAGTGAGAGTGTGAGAGAATGTGAGTGTAAGACAGAGTTGTGTGTGAGAGGAGGAGGAAGTGAGTGCGAGTGAAGCTGTAACAGAATAAGATTGTTAAATTAATATTGTATAGGACTATTGGGTGGTTGCCTACATGGTGAGGTGCGCTAGGTACACTTACCAAACAACTTGCATTTTTAGTGATTTCTGTGTAATTCGCTCAACAACAATTTGTATTTATACAGCGCCCTCCACGCCGGGCGGCGTCTCAGAGCGCTTCACAATGGCAGAGCCCGAGGCCGAGCCAGGGGCAGGGGGAAGGTGACCGTAGGCACGATCCAAGAGAGAGGTCTTCAGGCGCGACCGGAAATGGCAAAGGAGACGGCGAGGTGAAGGGGTTGAGGGAGGGAGCTCCAAAACTTAGGGCGTAGAGTTAGCCACTCCGCGAAAGCAAAGGTTTCAAAGGCACTTGATGTTAATTACTGTTCTGTGACAGTCACTGTGCCCACAGCAACAAAACTGGATTTTTAACATAATAATAATAATCCTTGCATTTGATATCGCGTTTTTTTCACGTCTTCTAGACGTCTCAAAGCGCTTCCCAGAATAGTCTGTAAAGTTAATTGACTATAAATTGGCATTTCGCCCTCAAATTGAGCAGCCAATTGCGCACAGCAGTGTCCCCACACACAGTCGTGGATTGAAATGACCAATTTATTATTTTTTTATGAGGGATTATTATCAGGCGTGTGGAGTAAGGAAACTTGCCCAAGGTTTCGCCCTGACCTGCCGGGAATCCAACCCAGAACTCTCGCTTATTAAGCGAGTGCTCTAACCACTGAGCCACAGGACTCCACGTAAAACTGGTAGATGACAATTCGGTTTAAGGTCTCATCTGTCTCACAGAGAGACAGAATTGTAGCTGGTCTGGCGAGAGCCCACAGCTAAACCCTGATAAATGACAGAGGTATTGAGAGAATTCCCTGATTTCCGAGTCAAACTTTCTAATGGTTGGCACCCATACCACAGTCTCAATGACAGTCTGAGAAACAACAACAATAACTAATGGCATTTACACAGTGCCTGTCACGTCAGGAGACATCCCAAGGCGCTGGGAAAGCAGATATATAGGGTAACACACACACTTTTTAAGAACTGATCTAACAGTGATCAAATTAGTTAGCCAAAGTGTAACACATAATAATAATCCTTGCATTCGATGCAGCGTCTCATCATGTCGTTGAGACGTCTCAAAACGCTTCACAGAACACGTGGTAAAGTGGATTGACTGTACTTTGCGGGCGAAACGCAGCAGCCAATCGCGCACAGCAGTATCCCGCAAGCAGCCGTGAAGTGAACCAGAACATTTAATTTATTTTGTTTTTGGAGGGATTATTTCCCCAGGAACGCGATTGCGCCCACACAGCAGGTAATCGGGACTCCTCTGCGATAGGCAGTGATCAATAGGCAGTGATGTCTGGAAGCCGGAAGCCTGTGTAAGCAGCTATGCTCTGTGCGAATGTAAGTCAAGTCACTGATGGTGTGGGGAAGCGACCTACCTGGTTATAAGGGTCCATTGGAACCTTCATCCTGGGCTCCAGGAGGTTGAGGGAAATGGACTGAAGGACATAGAGGTAGTGAGCCATTTCGTCCCCCAACAAGGTGGAACTCAGGATAATATTCTGTCAAAACAACACAAGCAATGATTGCCCGACAGCACCACAGCCTCACTCCCCCCAGCACTGGGGAGACAGCAGAGAGAATTCACATCCTTATCATCTCAAACGGTCTTGAAAGGCTTCACAGTGGAATTTACAGGTAAACAAGGCTGCTATTGTATAATAATAGTAATCCTTGCATTTGATATAGCGTTTTTTCACGTCTTCTAGACGTCTCATAGCGATTCACAGAATACACTGTAAAGTGAATTAACTGTGCATTCGTGGGAGAAACGCGGCAGTCAATTGCGCACAGCAGTGTCCCCACAAACAGTCGTGGATTGAAATGACTCATTTTCTTATTTTTTGGGGGGGACGGATTATTTTTATTAGGCGTGTGGAGTAAGGAAACTTGCCCAAGTGTTCGCCATGACCTGCATGGATTCGAACACAGCTTGTCAGGCGAGTGCTCTAACCACTGAGCTACAGGACTCCACGAATAATAATAATAATAATAATCCTTGCAGCCCCCACCCCCCCCAGTGACTGTGTGGCCCCCAGTGTCTGCTTCAGGAACCAGACCAAAGAGACCACCATAGAGTTCCATTGCAAACAATTTACCTTAGAGTCAGATCGGGGCAGAGGAGACCTCTCTCACTCCCCATGTCCGCCCCCCTCCCCACAGCGGTGCGTGTGGCTGAGGCCTGAGTAACAACACTCACCTTGAAGACATATTGCCGCAGGTTCCTCTTGCTCAGGTATTCCATTGTTTCCTGAGGAAAGCGACCAGAACATCCATCAGGAGGACACCCACATAGAGAACCTCACACAGCCTCCCCCACCCCTCACTCACTCTCACAGACCCACCACACAAGCTTGCTCTCCCCACTCCCCCCACCAAACACACAAGCCCTCTCCCCCACAGTCACACACCAACCTCCCCGCCACCACACACCTCCCTCCCCATCGACACCCCTCCGCACCCCACAACACACACGCCCTTAACCCCCCCAAAAAAACTTTCTCCCCCCACACACATACCCTCATCCCATACATCCCCTCACCACCCCCCACACACAGCACCCCCACCTCCTCTTTTCCTCTGATTCGTAGAGGTGGCCAATTAATCCCACTGTCCTGTATATGTGTGTGTGTGCGGTGGGTGTATATGTGGGGTGTGTATGTGTGTTTGTTGGGGGTGGGGAGAGAGGTGTAGACTGGTCTGGGCTGTGACCACACAGTTGACTAACCAGCCACCAACAAAACATGAAGTGTAGATGCTGGGTGAGTGGAGCCCATAGAATCATACGACACAAAAGGAGGTCATTCGGCCCATCTAGTCTATGCCGGCTCTTTGAAAAGAGCAACTCAATCCCACTGCCCAGCTCTCTCCCCATAACCTAACAGACCTGTTCTCTCTAAATAAAGATCTAGTTCCCTTTCAAAAGCTGTTATGGAATTGGCCTCCACCAACCCCTCATGATTTTATAAACCTCTAATAGGTCTCCTCTCAACCTTCTCTGTTCCAAAGAGAATAAACCTAGCCTGTCTAGCCTTTCCCCATAACTGAAGTCCCTCAATCCTGGTACCATTCTAGTAAACCTTCTTTGCGCCCTTTCCAATGCCTTAACATCCTTTCTATAGTGTGGTGACCAGAATTGAACACAGTATTCCAGCTGAGGCCTAACCAAAGTCCTATAGAGGTTAGTCAGCACTTCCTGACTTTTGTACTCTATACCCCTATTTATAAAGCCTAGTATCCCATATGCCTTCTTAATGGCTTTGTCTACCATGAACTAACAATCCAGCACAGAAGGAGGAGACAGGAGAGTGTGAAGGCAGCCAGACTCCCCTGGGCTGAGAGAGAGACAAAGAGAGAGAGACAGCACAGCTCTGACAGCCCCAGACTCCTTCTTACCTTCTTCTCAGTGGCTTTGGAGCTCAGGAGGAGGGCGATGATCAGAGCCATAGCCTTGGTCTGGATCAGTTGGTTAGTTCTGCAGAGAGAGAGAGGATATCGATCAGCACTAGGAACTGTTCATGTCACAGTCATCCCAGCGTCTCACAACCTCACACACACACCCTCACACACACACATACCTTCTCTCACACACACAGAGCCTGGAGTAACTGTGCTTGTACTTACAACAACTTGCATTTATACAGAGGACTCATATGCGGTACTTCGCCACTGTAGCCCCCGGCAGTGGCGGAGTCTGACACCGAGCCCAGGGTCAGAGGGAGAGGAGAGGTGACCGTAAACACCATCAAAGAGGAAGGTCTTTAGGTTAGATTGGAAGTTGGGGAGGGTGGTGGTGGGGGTGAGGAGGGGGACTGGATTTCAAGGGGGGAGGGGTGGAGAGGAGGAGGGTGAGGGCGGAGGACTGAGGGAGTGAGTTTGTGAGCGGAGTGGATAAAGGCTCAGTCACTGATGTTGGCGAGGAGGGCACGAGGGAATGGCAGGAGGTGGGGGGGGGCTGGGGTTGGGGGAAGCAAATCACAGGTCGGGTAAACTTACACCTGGAGGTGTGCGATGAGCCGGTCCAGAGTGATTTCGTTCTTGACAACTTGGAAGAGGTGGGAGCTGCTCAGCACCATACTCTCCAGCATGGCGAGGGACAGGCACTGGATCGACACATCCATCGCAGCCTTATTCACAAAGCTGGCAATCTGCACACAAACACACAGCGAGAGTCACATCTCAGCAGAGCACTGGGGGTGTGGGCGAGGGGTGGGGGGTGGGGGGGGGTGGGGAGCCCTGCCTCGGCAGAGGTACCGTTCTTCAGATGAGACATTAAAGGGAGGTCCCCGGCACCTGTTGAGGTGGATGTCAAAGATCCCCCGCCGCTGTAATGATGATAATAATCCTTGCATTTGATATAGTCTCAGTTGACGTCTCAAAGCGCTTCACAGAATACACTGTAAATTGAATTGACTGTATATTTGCGGAGCGAAACGTGGCAGCCAATTGCGCACGGCAGCGTCCCCACAAACAGTCGTGGACTGAAATGATCGATTTTATTATTGTTTTTTTCTTGGACGGATTATTATTGGCTATTCCAAAAGAGAAGGGAGTTTCTCTCTACAATCCCCTAACGCAGTTGGTCACTCACTCCATGGCTGTTTGCGGGACACTGCTGTGCGCAAACCGGCTGCAGCGTTTTGTCCATAAAATACAGTTGAAAACACTCTACAGTGAGTCCTGAAGGCTTTGTGACGTCCCGAGGTTCTATATCGAATGCGAGGATTATTACTATAGTTATTAATACAGCAATTCAGGGCCCTAGTCCATTCCACTCATTCACCATCACAGATCAGTGAGACGTTGAGTGTTGATCAGATGAACAGGATCCAACCCTCACCCAAAACATAGCCACAGGAGCCCACAAAAGGTTTGAATATAGAAGGTCCTATTCAACCTTTGAATTCCATTAAACACGAGGTGGAACTGTTAAATGTTTCTTAAATGAGTCCATTGTCCTGGCCTCACTGGCTCGGGAGCAGGAGTATAGGATTTGTCTGCACTGACTGACAGACAAAGACAAACAGATAGACAGACGGATGGACTGGCGGACAGAGAGAAACAGAGACATATGTACGGATGCACAGACAGACCGAGTCTGTACTCGCACAACAGACACACACGCAGGCACGGATGGGAGTCTGTGCCTCACAGACAGACACACAGTCACCGCAGTCACTCACCTTCTTAATAAAAACTTGGGTCAACGTTTCCCACGACACAACTCCATGCTCCATTAGCTCCATAAATGCCTTCAGCGTGTGTGTCAGACTCTCACCAGTGCTGAGGACACAGAGAGTTGTTTTTTTGTCAGGGTTGTAGGGGCTTCAGGTCAAAGCCATCTCACACAACTGCCCAAAGGGAGAGGCTGAAATAGGGTTTGACCCTGGGCTGTTTCAAAGCTCTCACACCCACCCTCTCCTACACGCTTCCTTCCTCACCCATTACCCCCATCTCCTGCATCCTCACCGGGCTTAATATTCAGGTGACATCATTCCTGATCTTGATCCATTCGCTCCCCATCATTCAGAGGATTCAATTCAAGATCCTGGTACTCACCTTTAAGACCCTCCGTGACCTTGCCCTGCCCTACCTCCGCCACCTCCTAACCCCGTACCAATCTGTCCGTTCCATCCGCTCACTGGGCTCCGTCCTGCTCCACGTCCCCTGACCCACCCACCGCACCATCGGTGGACGAGCATTCAGCCACTCTGCCCCAAAATGTGGAATTCCATCCCACAATCCCTCTGCCTTGCCCCCTCCCTGGCCTCCTTCAAGTCCCACCGCAAGACCCTTCTCTTCGACCGTGCCATTGGTCACCCCCCAACCTCTTCCGCTCCCTTCCCTCCATCCTCCCCGATCCTGACCCCAACTCAGGAAAACACTGACTGTCCAGCGCCTTGGGACGTCCTCACGACGTGAAAGCCACTGAACCAATGTAATTTTGTTGTTGATGTGCCTTTACTCTAACTCTGCAATCTTCTCTACCCCCAACATCCCAGCACCACCCCCAACACCCTTCGTTCTGCTTCACTGCTGGTGGGCTCCACGCTGTCTGTTGGTCCACAGCCCAGAGTGTAAAGCTCCCTCAATCACGTGGCTCACACAGGCATTCTCAATCCCACCCAGAGGAGGTCAAATCAGAGCTCGCTGGAGGGCTGAGATTTGAGGGGAGAGTGAGAGGATTGGAGGTTCTCAAGACTCTCCTCATCAACTGCACCTTCCGTCCCTCTCCTACCCCCACCCTCACTGCCCTCCACCCCTCCTGATCTCGACCGCCCCCAGCTCAGATGTGTATCCCTGACTGTCCAGCGCCTTGGGAACCCCCTCCTGACGTGAAAGGCGCTGTGTAAATGACATTAGTTGTTGTTTTCTCACTCGTTGCTGCCCTCCACGATGCGCACCAGGACACTGATGCCGTCTTTGCTGATGAACTCCTGGGCGAAGGTCACGTCCCGGGACAGGCTGGCCAACTCCTTCAGCGAATCGAATCGCACGTCAAAGTTACTGTTCTGGATGCCGGTGAACAGGTTCTCAGCCGCTCGGCTCTGCAAATCACAGGCAGTCAGATAGAGACAGTCTATCAGATAGAGACAGTCTATCAGATAGAGACAGTCTATCAGACAGAGAGACAGATAGACAAAGAGACGGACTGACGGACGATGGGCGGACAGACAGACGCAGACCGCCTGACTGGCCGTGTGTCAGAGAGAACCCCACCAACTAACCACAGCCTCGGTCCACAGTAAATCTGCTCAACTGGCATTAATGTGAAGCTTTTTCTCTAACCCAGGCCAGTGAGTCGGATGCCCACCTGAGCCCAGCCTCGAGAGGACTACCAAGTGGCATGAAAAATAGACAAGTCTGGTGGGAATCTGGGTGCGATACCAGGTGGCACGTCCTGGGCTGGTATAAACCTGAGCGAGTGAGGAGCTTACCGGAGCCTTGGCCAAACGCAGGATGCTTCCGTTCTTGATTTCATGGCGATTCTAGAACAGTAAAAGGATTGTTTGAAAGGCTGGAGTCTGAGAGGGAATGGTCTACCTTTAATAGGCTGTGTATAAATGAGCATGTCTAAGTCAGCTTAGACAGCTTGTCCCAACCAATAACTTTGGACCCAGTGGGACTCAAACTCACAACCACAACAAAAATGACATTTATACAGCGTCCTTCAATTTGAGAGGATGTCCCAAGGCACTGGACAGTCACGGATTTGGACCTGAGCAGGGGTTTGGATCAGGAGGTGAGGAGCGGAGGAGATGCGTGGGGAAGGAAGGTGTTCAAAGAGGAAGAACGTGAGACAGACATTGGAGGAGGCAAGGGAGGCAGCAAGGTGGAGGGATAGCCTTTCCAACTCAACTGACGAGCTACTGAGGATGATGGATTGGAAACCCCAGCGGGAAATAATGCTGCTTCACTGGGCAGGGCGGGGGGGGGGGGTTACATTCTCCCCTGGCCAGGCTTGAGGATAGTTGACAGCTGCCAAGAGCTGATGGTGACGCCAAACTCATTCCCCACCCGGAATGTATCCCAACAGCAACCACTGGCTCATTCCAGGGGCACGAGATCAGATGGGTAGAAGGGCCTCAACTGCACCCAGACCAACCGAGCTTTGACCTTGTGCACAACCTGCATATCCACGGGTGACCGTTGGAGGGCGCTGCTCTTTTGCCAAGCATTCCAAGGGAAACTGAAATGGATCAAAGCTACAGCTTCTCACTAAGTACATGGAACTCTCAATCTGCCACAGCAGTGCTCAGTCTCTGTGGAACCTGCCCCTCACTGTCCAACACTCCTAGTCACCAGTCCAACTCACGTCAATGGCTGGCAATTTCTTATGAGAGTGTAACTGCTCTGTATAGCACAGTTCATTTGTACGCACGCTATTCACTGTTTTCGGATCATTAAAAAACGGAGGCTTGACCTATTCATGGGTAGGTCAGACGCCACAAAGTATTTACTTAAACAGCAGCTGGAACCCAGTTACCAGGAAGGGTGGTTTAGGACAGGTAAGAGGTGATGGGAAGATGATAGGATGGGAATTGTAACAGGGTCCAAACTCCTCTTATTTTCTCCCTCTTTCTCTCTCTCGGTCACATGTTTTGAACAGGAAGTTAGTTAGTGTGTTTCCATTGCAGAGGTCCACTCACCGTCTCAGTGATGTAATTCTGTATCTCATCCACATACTGGAACGCAAACTGGTCTGGGTTACTCTGATTCCACCTGAATGTGAAGGGAGAGCAGTGGTAAACACTTTCCTCTTATTGTACTAACCGTTCATGAAGCCTTGAGGCCCACAGTAATTCTGATGGGAGAGTTACTTTCATCAAATATGTGACTGCCAGGAAGGTGGAAGGCGAACAGGATGGACCTTGGTCTATTTTTTGTCCAGCATTTCTTATGTTCTTATAAATAAGATCGGCCATTCACTCTATGGTTGATTGTGGGATGTTGGCTACCGCTTTCGCCTCCAAAACTGCCACTGCGCTTTGCGATGCCCGCCTGACATGAATGGATCAGTATCAAATGTACGGATTGAACATATTCAAGACTGAGTTAGATAGATTTCTAATTTATAAAGGGCTTAAGGGGTATGGGGATAAGGCAGGTAGCTGGAGTTAGAGTAGAATATCAGCCATGATTGAATTGCGGGGCAGGCTCGATGGGCCGAATGGCTACTCCTGCTCCTACTTCTTATGTTCTTATTATTGTCCCCCTTCCCTCCCCACCTTGGGAAGAATGGTGGTTGGCTATCCTGTCACATTCCCTTGAGGCTGGTTCGGCTCATGCCCTCACAAACCCAGGAAGAAGCATTCCCTTCCACCGGACCAGACAGATAGTTCTATCATCTCTATCTCACTCAATCTGCTCTCAACCAACGACAGCCAGTTGGGTCCAGCTTTAGACACAACAACTCGCATTTATACAGCACCCTTCACACTGACAGCGTCATGGAGAGCTTAATGATGCCAAGCCAGGGAGAAAGGGGAGCTGACCCGAGGCACGGTCAAAGAGAAACGCCTTCTGGAATGATGCGAAGACAGGCAAGGAGGCAGGATTGAGGCAGAAGGTCAGAGCATAGTGGCTGGCAATTGGATACCAGGAGGATTGGCATAGTGACAGCATGGTAGAGCAGAGGGAACGGGGCACGTGCAGAGGCCTGAGCCGGCTAAGGTTAGGAGGAACCCTGAGGGGTTTCAGGTAATTACCCATAGGACAAAGAGAGATTAGGTGACCCTTAGATGACCCTTCCCAACATGGAAGGTGGATAGATTGTGGATGAGGCGAAACCTGTTACCTCTAAAGAAGGAACTTTAGAAACATCTGAAAAAGGAGAAAACATAAATAATTGCGTGTAGTGTCGTGTAGTGGGGGGGGGGAGCAGCGAGAATGGGACAAAGCCAACACAGGCCAATCATCTTCTGTGCTGTTAATTTCTATGGTTCCAGCCCGGCTTACATTCAGAAACCTCCTGATCATATTCAGAGCTCAAAGTTCTCTGTGCGTAGTAGAGGGGCTGTCATGACCAGACATGTACGTGCGAGGAGACAAATATATTTGAAATGCAGGAAGTGCATTTTTTAGCTATTGCCTTGGCCGTGCCTCTACGCTGTGGATCAGTGACTATTGTTAGTTCCTCGTGGTTATTGCGTGTTCAGTAATCGCTATGGCCTCTCCATGCAGTGAATCCTGTGCAGCTTCTCTCGAAACCTGAGGCACGTCACACATTCAACAACACCTTGCATTTATAATAATAATCCTTGCATTTTGATGCAGCGCTTTTCACATCTTATCGACGTCTCAAAGCGCTTGACAGAGTATACTGTAAAGTGAATTGACTGTATATTTGTGGGCGAAACGCGGCAGCCAATTGCGCACAGCAATGTCCCCACAAACAGTCGTGGATTGAAATGACCAATTTTATTATTGTGGTTTTTTTTGGAGGGATTATTGTTAGGCGTGTGGAGTAAGGAAACTTGCCCAAGGTTTCGCCCTGACCTGCCTGGATTCGAACACGTCTCAGGCTTGTAAGGCGAGTGCTCTAACCACTGAGCTACAGGAGTTCCACTTTATGTAGCGCCTCCTCACACAGTGCAGCTTTCATCCATCCCTAGCCAGGGGGTATCCTACTACCCTACCCCACTGCCAGCTCTGTTAAACTCTCTGATAATAATAATAATCCTTACATTTGATATCACGTCTTCAAGACGTTTCAAAGCATCTCATGGAATATACTGTAGAGGGAATTGGCTGTATGTTTTGGGATCTCAGCTGGGGCTTGAACAGGGAGAGGGGCCGAGTCAGCGGATTGTTTAGGCTCACGTGTTAAGTGTAGCCTTGGGGGGGAAGAGATAGTTAGGTGGCTGGCTCTCTCGCTGAACCTTTCAAACTGCTGTGGAAATGGGGGAAGGGAGAGAAAGCAAGATAACAATAAAAAATAAAATAAAATAATCCTTGCATTTGATGTAACGTCTCAAAGCACTTCACAGAATATACTGTAGTATATATTATCCCCAGAAAAGCGATTTGCCAATCGACTAATAATCAGATTCCTACTTGCTGCTGGGTAAACAAAGGCATATACAGTAAGGAAACTTGCTCAATATTTTGCCCTGACGCGAGTTGAACCCAGGTCCCTTGCTTGCGAGGCAAGAAGCTGTAACCAATAATAATAATAATCCTTGCCTTATTAGCTAAACATATTGTTGAAATGTCTCAAAACACAACACAAGATTTCATCTAAAGTATGGAGGGGACTGTGAGAACCCAAACCAGAACTTTTGGAAGAGACGTCTTGATAATAAAATAATCCGTACATTTGATATAAGCGCCTTATCACATTGTCATAACATCATAGCCAAGTGTAGTGACTGTGCAGTTTGTAATCCAAAGGAGTAGCTAAGTTACAACACAGCAAAGACCCACACACAGCCGTGAAGTGAGTGTCTAATTTTATTTGGCGGATTGTCGGCCAGGACACTGGGAGAGAGACATTCCCTTCTCTCGTTGAACAGAGCCATAGGATCTTTAATGGTCACCCGAAAGGCAGACAGGTTTAAAGTCAGCCTGGAGTGGCAGCCCGGCCAACAGGACTTTGAAGTCCCAATTTGTGGCTTGAACCCACAACTTTCTGATTAAGAGACAAGAGTGTTACTGACTGAGCAGGAGAGATGATAAAGAAAGATGGCGGACATCTTCCATCACGTAAAGGCGACAGAGACTTTTTGTTACTTCCTGTGGTCAGAGCACAAATGAGGGACAAAGGTTTGACCTTTCTTCCTTCAGAGGCTCAAAGCTCCTGAAGTCTCAGCACCCAACACTCTGCCACCATTTTGATTGCCAGGCACAGCCAGTGATGTGGGAGGTCGCCACGGTAACATGGACACCAACGCTCCAAAGCGGAACATTTCCAGCAGGGGCCATGAGCCACGATGGGTCCATTCCCCTGACGGCATCACATGACCACAGGAATCACAAGGACGAGTCTTGCCAGGGTCGCCAGGGTCCAAATGTCCCTTCCAGTGGACCGTGATTTAACCTTTGACCCTCAGAAGGCACCGACCACTTCCTTGTCTTGCATTACAATAACAACAACAACTACTTGGATTTATACAGCGCCCTCCAGGCCGGGCGGCGTCTCAGAGCGTTTCACAATAACGGATCCCAGGCCAGAGCCAGGGGGAGGAGGAAAAAAGGTGCGCGGTCAAATAGAAGTCTTTAGCCAACCCTTGCATCAACCCTTAGGCCCCGCAGGAGAGAGCACACAAGGCCTCAGTGACCTGACATACTCACACATCGCACACCTCCTTGAGGACAGTCGAGAGTGGCTTTTTCTAGCATTGGGAGAGAGAAAACAAACAGTCAGTGAAACCGAGACAGTGGACTGAAGCCATTGCTGAACCAAACACAACTCTGGGCTCACACAGATGCCTAACCCAACTCCCCTTCACATGACTTCGCTACATAAAGCAACGCAGGTCATCCTTATTATCGGGTACATTTTGTTTTGACATATCAGTTGACCCACCCAGCCCTGAATTCCAATCAACTGTATGGGCTACGATGGAGCCGGGCGCCGATGGTGGGAGAAGATGGGTGGTGTGGAGCCTAGTGCTGTACAGGACACACACTGCAGAGTTCTGGATGCCTGTGGTAAGCCACAACCGGTCACCACAACAACAACTTGCACTTGCATAGCAACGGGTAGTGTGGGAGCGCTTGTCCTCACCTGGTCGAGGTCTATGAGTTGAGGGTAGGCCCCAGGCATCTGAACGGCAATCTTCACAATGTCTTTGGGAGGCGGCATGGCGGCGTCACTGTGCACAGGCTACAGAGCCGCTCACCTCATAGGAACAGGAACCTAGAGAAGAGACACGTGGGCAATTGAACAGGAATTCCAAACACTGCCTGATCCACACCTCCTCAACTTCCACTCTCACTTGAACCTCAGATCCAGAGAATTGAATCATAGAATCATAGAATCATAGAATTTTACGGCACAAAAGGAGGCCATTCGGCCCATCTAGTCTGTGCCGGCTCTTTGAAAAGAGTGATTCAATCCCACTGCCCTGCCCGCTCCCCATAGCCTAATAGACCCGTTCTCCCTAAATAAAGATCTAATTCCCTTTTAAAAGTTGTTATCGAATCAGCCTCCACCACCTTTTCAGGCAATGCATTCCAGATTCGAACAACTCGCTGAGTGAAAAAAATTCTCCTCAGCTCCCCTCTACTGCGCCTTGAAACTATTTTAAATCTGTGACCACGAGTCACAGATTCACCCACGAGTGGAAATAGTTTTTCTCTATTTGCCCTGTCGAAACCCCTCATTGCTGGCTGGGATACCGGGAGAAACTCCCTTCTCTTTCCTATCGCCTTCCAGGATCTTTCACATCCATCCAAGCACACAGATGGGACCTTGGTTTAAGGCAGCACCTCTGACAACACAGCGCTCAGCAACCAACAACAACTTGCATTTATATAGTGATCTTCGCGCGGGACGGCGTCTCGGAGCGCTTAACAATGACGGAGCCTGGCACCGAGCGGCTCAGAGAGTTGGGGAGCTGCCAGGGCGGGAAGGGATACGTGGACAAAGCCAGCGTCTCTCTCTCTGGACTGTGGGGTGAGAGAGGAGATGGCGGAACAGGGATGTGTTAATGCTACTGCAATTTCTCCCTGTCATGGTTGGGAATCGGAAAATCGTAGTTGCTGAAGTATCACAACACAAGGCCCAGGTTGGTAGGACGCTGTTACAACAACTGATTTGTTAGGTTCTGTTGATTACAGAATCAAGTCAGTCCCAGCCTTAAAACTGGGGGGGGGGGGGGGGGGGTCTGTTGTACTCAAGGGTACTCTCTACCCTTACACTCTAGAGCTCCATCCCACAGGCCTTTTGCTTCACTTCCTCCCTTGCCTCCTTCACGGCCGGTCTCAATAACCCTCTTTTCGATCGTGCCTTCAGCCACCATCCTACCTCTCTCTTCCCCCCTCCCCCCTCCCCTACCCCTCCCTAATGCTTGGGTCCCGACACCTGACTGCTCATTGTTGTTTTGTTCAGCCAGCCCCTCTGTGACAGTCTCTAGTCTGGTTCCAGAGCCAGGCGCGTCCACAGTATTCCAGGGGACAGCTTGACTCACCGGCAAGACTTGGACGGTCAGAACAGTCACTTTGGACAAGGAATCCTCCCACTACAGCTCCTGTTAACTCTGCAGCCAAAGCCCTAATCAGTAGCAAAATACAAAATACTACAGATGCTGGGAATCTGAAACAAAAACAGAAGTTACTGGGGAAACTCAGCAGGTCATGCAGCATCCATGGAGAAAGGAAAAAAAAATCAACGTTTCGGGTCTACAATCCTTCGTTCTGATGAAGGGTTGTAGACCGTGACAACGTTTTCCTTTCTCCAATGGATGCTGCCTGACCTGCTGAGTTTCCCCAGTAACTTCTGTTTTGGCCCTAATCAGTAGGGTGGTCCTAGCTGGACAAGCAGTGGGAAAGCTCGCCAGATAGACATTCTTAATACCCAATGCCCTGTCCACAAAGCAGTGCAGTGAGCAGCACAAACAGTGAGCCTGGTAGTGAGCCCACTCTGATGAACAGAATAAGGTGTGTTCCTCAGTGACACAGGCAATTGGCATCTAATCACGGCAGCTTTGGGTGAATCATTTGCTAATTGTGATGAGGCTGAGAGAAGGCAGGTTAAAGTCTACAAAGCCAGAGGCCTCCTGATCAAAGGGTTTCCAATCTCGAAGGGTATGATGTCAGATGGTTTGACTTGCACGCTCACTGCGAACACTAAGGAGCTGTTCCCAATCTACAGGGTCAGGAACACAAAGTCCTGTTACCCCCTGTGTTTCTTTTAACCTCAGTGCAGTGACCAACAGCGAAACATGTGGGTGGAAGAATGAAGATAATTGTAATTTAGAAGTTACTTCATTGTATTCAGTGGGTAACAAGACTTGGACCATGGACATCCTGTACAGGCAGCGATCTTTGCAGAGTTAGCGACGTCTGCCTCTCAAAGATTGATTCTGACAACTCTTAAAAGGAACTTTACGCTGGAAAGACTTTACAGCAACGTTAGGTATTGTATTAAAATGTAAGTGTAACATAGCTCTGAAATTCCTATCCCGGAGGTCCGCCGAGAGATGGCCTTGCCTTCAGACGCTACGCCCCGAAACTCCTGAACTCTCTCCCTTTAACCTCTCGGCCTTGCCCCCTCTCTCCCCGCCTTGAATTCCCGTCTAAAAAGCTTCCTGTTCCATCACGCTTAACTGTCACCTCGCCCCCTCCCCATGGCTCACTGTCAGGGGTGGCCACTGTCGAGAGCCTCAGGATAATACCCAGCCTGAGGGGCGCCGTGTAAACAAACGCACGCTGTTATTTGTTGAGGTGAGGAACAGTTCAGCAGGTCTAGATGTACTCCGACACATCTGGCTGGGATATTTTCCGGGGGTGGGGGAAGAGGAGAGAATCAATGATGCGATCACAGCTCTACGTGACATCAGAGACTAAGACTGTCATGCACCCACCGACAAACGCACTCACCCTCACACACACCCCCACCCACCCTCACGCACAGTCATTATCTAACTCCGAGACGCCCTCCGTCCAGTGTGGAGTGCGCTATATAAATGCAAGTTGTTGTTGTTTCCTGTGCACACGCCTTTATACACACTTGTGTTTGAAGGACTTGACGGAGGTTAAAATAGAGCAGCCTCCCCTCCCCCCCTCCCCCTCATTGTGGCTGTCCAGACTCAGCTCAGACCAGAGTGATAACATCCTGACTATTTGGCTCGACACCACACTTCGTGTCATATTTAACCAACACTCAGAATAGTGATCGTTACATAGAATCATAGCTCGGAAACAGACCCGTTCAGCCCCACTAGTCCTGGTGCATAGACACCACATGAACCTCCGCACCTCTGATGTTGCTCCGCTCCATTCTCCCTCACGTACGCATCAAGTCTCCTCCAGAATACACGATAAGTTCTGCTTCAGCCACAGTTTTCGCACATTCTCAACGCCCTCTATGGAAAGAGGTTCCTCCCAATCTCTCCGTTAGATCGGTCGCTGGCTACCGTATACCACGCCTCCTTATGTCAAGTGGAGACAGTCTATTAATGTCTATCTTACTGAATCCAGTCATAGTTTTAATCACCTCAGCTCCCCTCTCAACTGTCCTGTCTCCAGCGAGATGAGCTCTAGCTTGTCCAACCTTACTGGATAACTGTACCTATTTGCCCCTGGAAATTTTCTTGTAAATCTTCCGTGTGCTTTCTTTCCATTGCTGTAATATCTCTCCTGTGGTACAGCGACCAGAACTGTACTCAGTACTCCAAATGTGGCCTAACCAAGGTTTCATATAATTGTGTGAACTCAAGTCCCCACTACTATATACTGCTCCTCAAGGACTCTATTTATAGTCTTTAGGACCCTGTGTACCTGAGCTGTCCCTTTTACCGTCCTGTCAATCTGGATCCCCAGTTCCCTTCGCTCAACTACTATTTTGGCTTCTGTATTCTTCCCACCAAAGTGAATCACTTCACCTTTCTCCAGAATCAAACTCCATTTGCCACCTATCTGCCCATCCTTGCAACCTTTTTGCAATCCTCTTCAATAATTACCATATCTTCCAGGTTGGTGTTATCTGTAAATTTTCTATACAGTATACCTGAGTCCTTCATTTCTATCCATGGTGAACAGTAATAATAATAATCTTTGCATTTGATATATCGCCTCACCACACTGTCGAGACATCTCAAAGCACTTCACAGGGTACTGTATGCTCTAAAGTGGATTGACTTGATTTTGTGGGCGAAATGCGGCAGCCAATTGGGCAAGGCAATATCCCACAGACAGTTATGGAGTGAAAATTTTGGGGGGCATCAGTGGTCAGAACACTAGGAGAATCTCAATACTCTTTTCGAATAGTGGTATCGTATCTTTAACATCTTCCTGAGCAGGCAGACGGAACCTCAGATTAACTCTGATCTGAAGGACAGTAACAATCGTGCTACAGATCCCTGTCGGACATCACTTCCTACTTGTTGCCAGACATATCTCAATCTGCTGCCTTCCTCGCCCATGACTCAACAAGGTCTTAATGAGTCTGGTAATGTGGCATCTTATCAAACGCCTCCTGGATGTCCATATACACCACATCCACTGTATACCCCTTATCTACTTTCATCTGTTACTTCTTCAAAGAATTTGATATGGTTGGTCAAGCATGACCTCCCTTTCATCAATCTGCATTTAATTACATTCTCCATCTCCAGAAGTCCAGTTATTTCAGCCCATTACAGACTCCAATATCTTGATGTTAAGACTGGTCTGTAGTTTCCTAGCTAAGCTGTATCCTTGTTAAAAATTGGACTACCATTTGCAACTCTCTTTCTCTCCTGCGTTCTTTTGTTTACACACTATCTACACACGCACAATGGGACTTTGAACCCACAATCTAGACTGATACTCAACCGCAGGGCTGGAGAGGGGGGGTGCGCTCTTAGTTTCCTCTTAGTTTGTTCTATTTATCCAGCGGCTCCCAGTATAACAGTATAACAGTAATCCTAGCATTGTATAAATAATTCCTAAAACCCACGTCTGTGGAGGACTGTCAGCCAGAACACTGCAAAAACACTCGCTTCTCTTTTCAGATAACACCAGATGAATTTAACAGACAGGACAGGAACTCCACACCCCTCTGTTTACTTAGCAGTAAGTAGGAAATGGGTTATTTACTGTACATTTTATGAATCACTTTGAGAAGTTTCAATGATGTGGTGAGGTGCTTTATCAAAGGATTATTGATTGGAAATACAGTGCCCTTATTAAACTAAACAGTTTTGAATTAAACACAGAACAGAGCAACAGGATCATGCGTTTCAAGCGAGAAGACCCCAGTTTGATTCCCGGGCAGGGAGAAACCTTCGACAAGTTTCCTTATTCCGCACGCCCCTGTTTACTTGGCTTGTTAGTCGATTGGCAGATCACTTGCCCTCCAATAATCCCTTCAAAGAATAATAATACTGTAGTAATAATATCAATAATGATTTGGTCAATCAATCCATAGTGTTTTGGGGGATATTGGCTTTGCACGATTAGCTGCTGCTGCTGTTTGCCCAAAAAATGTACAGACACTACACTACACAATATTGTGTGAAGCACCATGAGACGTCTCAATGACGCGATAAGGTGCAGTATCACCCAAGAGGATTATCACTGTTATTTCTCTTTAAGCATTTACTCTGCTGTAAGGATAATAATAATCCTCGCATTTGATATGGCGCTTAATCACATCGTCAAGGCATCTCAAAGTGCTTCACACAATGTACTGTAAAGTGTAGTGACTGTGTATTCTGTGCGGAGTGGGGGAAACCGCAGAAAATAGCAAGCTCAATACTGAGGCTCAGCTAGAGACAAGCAAGGAATTCCAAAGCCCAAAGTAATTTTCATGGACATTTCCATTGTTCCACAGGAAGGAGTGTGTGTGTGTGTGGTTTGGGGAGGGGGAGAGGGGTCGGAGAGCTGTTTCGCCAGCGACCAGCACCAAGCACAGGAAACTCGATCACAGGCTTGCTCAACCCCTGCTCCATTACCAGGTGTCAGGTTGTCTACTCCAGTGATCTCACCGCTGAGAACCACCTCCACTCCCATCTCGAGGGAAAGCCACTCACCAAACCTGCGTTCACACAGCAATGATCGTTCATCATCTCAAACACATGGCAACACAGTTTACACACAACCAGGTGCTGACTGCAGTCATTGCTCACTTTCAGGAAGGTTTTGAAGGCAGGTGACGAGGGAGAAATCTCATCGTCTTGTCTAAAGGACAACGACTCCCAACTATTCAGCACTTCCCGCAGGACAGCACTGGACACTCACTCGACTACGCAGTTAGTCACTCAATCCACGACTGTTTGTGGGACACTGCTGCAAGCAATCGGCTGCTGCGTTTCGCCCACAAACTACGCCATTGGCGGGCAAGCCTTCAGTCACTCTGCCCCCAACCTCTGGAACTCCATCCTGAAGTCCCTCCGCCTCGCCCCGTCCCTGGCCTCCTTCAAGTCTCGTCTCAAGACCCTCCTCTTCGATGGATCCATCGGCAACTCCCTCCCGCCTAGCCCCCCACCCCTATCCTCAGCTCGTATCTGAATCAGTAACTGTCCAGCGCATTGGGACGTCCTCGTGACGTGAAAGCCGCTATATAAATGTAATTTTGTTGTTGTTGTTTACAGTATAGTCTGTAATGTGCTTTGAGACGTCCTGAAGACATGATAATCAAACGCTATATCAAAAGCAAGGATTCTTCTTCTCATTATTATTATTGGTTCAGCATCAACAAAAAACAAAATCTTATCCATTATAAAGTGTTGGCGTCATCAGCCTCTGTACACAACCATTCAAGGTTCAATAGCAAAGAGACCAAACGGACAACTGACGACAAGTACCATATGCGAAACAATTATTATACCAACAGCATTCCAGCCCAGAGACAGAGGGTTGTGTTTACACTGTAAATGAGCCATTGGATTTCATCGCAAGCCCTGTTTATACTGAGTGTGACCTCCACTTGTTTCCAATCTTCACGTTCCCAGACAGATGGGACGTGTTTGCATTGACTCCTCCGTCCTCGCTCAGTGTGGATCTGAGAGAATACGCAACTGGAAGATGGTCGGGTGTATAGAGCACAGGAAGAAGCCATTTAGCCTGTCCGGTCCTGTCCTTTCTGTGCTGGTACTCGCTCTCCCCCTTACCCTCCCCAACTGGAGTTCTGTACTCTAATCCATTCCCTCAAAATAGACAGTCAATCAATATATTGATAAAGCTGTTTGAGATGTCTCAACAACTTCGTAAAGCGCTCTAACCAAAAGCAAGGATTATTATCATTCCTTGGTCTCTCCCCATCATATCTGTGCTGGTGTTCGCTAACCCACTGGACCTCTCTACTATAATCCACCCCCACCCCAGCACATTTTTTCTTGTACAATAATAATCCGTGCATTTTGATGCAGCGCTTTTCACATTTTCTTGACGTCTCAAAGCGCTTCACAGAATATACTGTAAACTGAATTGACTGTATATTTGTGGGCGGAACACAGCAGCCAATTGCGCACAGCAGCGTCCCACAAACAGTCGTGGATTCAAATGACCAATTTTATTATTGTGTACATTTTTGGAGGGATTATTGTTAGATTGTGAAGTAAGAAAACTTGCCCAACTTTTCACCCCGACCTGCCTGGATTTGAACACAAGTCTCACGCTTGTATAAGGCGAGCGCTCTAACCACTGAGCTACAGGAGCTCCAGGACTGTACGTTTTAATCTCGGAGTATTCTTCCAATTCCCTTTGAAACACTGATGTGGATTCAGTTTCAGCAACAGCAGCTGCTGTGGAAAAGGAGCTCCACATTTTCACACCTTTTGTGTAAGGTATTCTCCAAACCGCCCACATTTTTTCTTTTGGTGACAATCCTCACTACTGTATGGGACTTCGTGTTCAGTGGAAATAATCTTCCTGTTTCAACTGATACCAATCTTTTTTGAAAACATCAAGCGTATACAAACAGAGAAGGGATTTTCTTTCTTCCGCTGTTTTGGCCACCAATGTCGCCCTAGATAAAATTGGGCACTCACCCCACGGCTGTTTGTGCGTCACTGCTGTGTGCAAACTGGCCGCAAAAATTCACCCACAAAATACACAGTCAAACCATTTTACATCATATTCCGTGAAAGGCTTTTGAGGCATCTCGGCAATGTAATTTGACACTATATGAAATGCAAGCATCCTCCGCTCCTATTGTTATTATTCTAATCTTGTATCGCTTCAACAGCAGCAACAAACTTACATCTGTGAAGATGTCGGGAGGACGTCCCAAGGCACTGGATCGTCGGGGATCAGGACCTGAGCGGTGGGGTGGTGGGGAGGGTGCGCAGAGAAGTAGTGAAGGAGTGTTTGTGGAATGGCTTAACCTTCCTGGTTCCAGTGAAAACATTCCTACCTTTCAAAGTCTCCCCCCCCATCACGATAAACCCATCCCCTAGGGAGTGCTACCATTATTAGACTTGACGTCCTTTCGACAAGACATTAAACCGAGGTCCCGCCTGCCTGTTCAGGTGAATGTTAAAGATCCAATGGCAGGGTTTCAAGAGAAGGGAGTTTCTCCCTGAGTCCTGGCCAACAAACTTCCAGATTAAAAAAAAATGAGTCATTCATTTCAAGTCTGTTTGTGGCGTACTGCAGGCTGCCGGGTTCACCCACAAAATTAACTCTTTGAAGACACTTTGAGACATTTCAACGTGATCAGGCGCGAGAGAAAATACGTGGGAAGATTACAACCGACGCCTGCAATGCCATCTACAAATTCAACACAATTTTCTTGCTCTTCTACATTAAAAAATACAAACATATATTGTACGGTAAAAAGTACATATTTTGGTCACTTATTCCAGGACTCTTTGTGGGAGACTGCTGTGTGTCTGCTGCGTTTTGCCCACAAAATATACAGTCAATTCACTTTACAGTATATCCTGTGAAGCGCTTTGAGATGTCTCGAAGACGTGATAAGGCGCTATATCAAATGCAAGGATTCTTCTACAGTACTTATTATTACATATAAACTGGGACCCAGAAAGGATGAGTCTCGGATCCTCAGCTCCTACATTTCCTTTATTAGCTCTTCCCAAAATGTTCCATTTGACATTTCTGTATCTTCCATTCCAATCTACACTAACCACCAGAGGTGCCTGCCATAACCAACCGATTTACACAGTCCTCTAACCTGTCTAGGTTCTTCTGTAACTTACTGACTTCTCCCACGGTTTGCCAGCCCCCTGACCTGAAGCCAAGTCACAATCCTGTGTGTAGTCAGGGAGAAATATTGACCAGAACTTGCTGTAGGATGTTTAACATCCACCTAAAGAACAGACAGATGGGAGCAGAGCTCAATGTCCTGTGAGGGATCTGAACCTACGTGAACCCACAACTTCCGATCCAGAGACACATCACAGCCAGAATGTTATAATTGTTTGTTGGCAGCCTTGTACAAGGGCAAAGCAAATACAGGAGGAGGAGACTTTCTGCACTTGCTTTACATATTCTCGTCATCCACTCAAACTATTTTTATGTAACCTAGACCAGGGTTGACCTTGTCTGTAACTCTGTCTTTCTACTAAATCTTGCAAAAGATAATCTTAAGAGAACTTTGCTCATTTTATGAATCTAGGACTGAATACTGAAGACCAATTTTGATGAGGGGGAGTGGAGGGGAGAGAAGGAGGGAGAGAGAGGAAGGGAAGGAGGGGAGGGGAGCGAAGGGAACGAAAGGAGGGTGGAAGAACCCCACATCGGTCGAGCCTGTGGTTATGTTTACAGGAATGGGGAATACTGTACAGTACTGAGTTTACTGGTCTTCAAACAAAGCTTATACCTCCTGCCCAGGCTGTAAACTGAGACACGACACGCCTCGCGCCCACAGGGTCCAAATTACGACTTCAAAGGACGAAAGCAAGTTACTCGCTGCTTTGAAACTTACGTGCCGAGTCCAGACTTGAGACCGAGAAATGATACTGAAACATCTTACATGGGTGGGAAGGAACCCTGCGTCCGGTCAGGGCTTTGTGGAACACTTCTCATTTCTCAGCCCTCTGTGAGGACATGTGAGCTGGGTGATTTAACCCTTCGCTGTAACTACACCCTCTGTGCTGCTCTCAGGCCACCCTACACGCACACACAGCCAACACCACTGCTGATCTGATAGCAAGGCTATGAGAGACAACCCACTCACTAAGTAATAATAAGAGCTCCTGTAGCTCAGTGGTTAGAGCACTCGACTTAGAAGCGTGAGAGCTGTGTTAGAATCCAGGCAGATCAGGATGAAACTTTGGACAAGTTTCCTTACTCCATACGCCTAATAATAATCCCTCCCCCAAAAAACCCCAGTAAAAATTGGTCACACCACATCACTGAGCCAGTCCGGAATCTTAGCATCTAATTTGACCCTCAATTGTCCTTTCTACCCCACATCCGAGCCATTGCCCGCTCTGTGCATCTTAAAACCCTCCTCTTCGACCGAGCCTTCGACCACCTTTCTACCCTCAGTGCCCTCCACCCTCCCCAATCCCGACCTCTAGCTCAGGTCCAGATCGCTTTTCTGTCCGTAGGCAAGGGACGTCCTCCTGACATGAAGGACACTATATAAATGTAATTTGCGTTGTATGGCACTTCACAAGCAATTGCCGGGTGATTGTTTTTGCCAAACACAGAGTCAACTCGCACAGAACAATGTCCCCCAAACAGCCATGAACAACAATAACAAAATTACATTTGTATATCGCCTTTCACATCGGGAGGACGTCCCAAGGCGCTGGACCGTCAGGGGTCAGGAGTAAATGGATGAGGTGAATCTGATCTAGGACTAGGACACCAGAAGAAACCATTTTCTCTTTTGAATCGTGTCACAGGATCTTTAAGCCATGAACTGGTTAAAGAACCTGCTCTAGTTAGGCACTGGTCTGTCGCTCTACACTGTGATCTTGAACCCTCAATCTTCCGATCCAGAGGAGACAGCAACAACAAATTACATTTGTATAGTGCCTTTCACATTGACAGGACGTCCCAAGCCGCTGGAGACAGAGGCCTGTGGAGTAAGGAAACCCGACTAAGCTTTGCTGTTCCTGGGAATCGAACCCGGGTCCTATTGCTTGAGAGGCGAGCGCACTAACCACTACACTAAGGGTCTTCAAGGCAATGGATATTGGTAAGTTCATAGAAAATGGATACAAAGGTCCCAGTGTCACTCATTGTAATTATTCATACACTCATCCTTAGCATGGTGGCCTGATTTCATGCTCCTCACCCTCCTCTATAAGTCGCTTTGTGCTTGAGCACCTCCCTATTTATATCACTATATCCCGCACAAAACTTCGCTCCCCCATTACCCCCGGTCCTTGCCAGACTTCACTTGCTCCCTGTCCCGGAGAGGATTGATTTCAAGATCCTCACTCTTATTTTCAAGTCTCTCCACTCCTTTGGACCCCCCCTATCCCTCTGACCTCTTCTCCCCAACACAGTACCCGTTCCCTTCGCTCCTCCGGTTCTGGTCTCCTCCTTGTCCCCCGAATCCTCCGCTTCACTATCGGCAGCCGTGCCTTCAGCCACTACGCCCCAAAGCTCTGGAACTCCCATCCTCACTCCCTTCGCGTCGCCCGCTCTCTTCCTAGTTTCAGACCACAGCTAAAGACCTTTCTCTTCGGCCGCACCTTTGGTCACCTTTTTCCCCCTCCCACTGACTTGGGCTTGGGATCCGTTATTGTGAAGCGCTCTGAGACGCCGTCCGGCGTCTGGAGGGCGCTGTATAAATCAAAGTTGTTGTTGCTGTATAAACCACAATAATAAAATTGGCCATTTCAACCCACGACTGTTTGTGGGGACGCCGCTGTGCGCAAATTTGCTGCCGCGTTTCGGCCACAAATATACAGTCAATTCACTTTACAGACTATTCTGTGAAGCGCTTTGAGACGTCGATAAGATGTGAAAAGCGCTGTGAGAAAATTCTTCTTCTTCTTATTATTATTATTTCCCGGAACGTTTTGGTTTGCCCCCTGCCCAAGTTTGTCAATGAATAATTAATAATCCCAGCATCTGTTCCAGCTCTTTTCATATCAGGAGGACATCCCAAAGCGCTTGAGTAACTGACAATGGCTGCAAACCCCCACCTCCCCCTCGAAAAATAACCTTCAGACAACTGTATCCTCAACCTCTGGAACTCTGTGCCTTTCTGATCCCCTCCATCTCACCCTCTCTCCCATCTGGCTTCACACGCAGCCTAAAAGCTCATCATTTCACCTACACTTAGGGTCGTCTTCCCCTCCTCCCTTGTTCAGCATCCAACAGAGTCTCAGTGCGACGCTCCGAGACATTCTCACGTGAAGGGCTAAGTTGCTGAGGAACCCTTGTATGTACTGCTACGAAATTACATCGATTGCCGTCCTTCCCCACACAGACTACACAGCCGCCATAACACACCACACACACACACACACACACATCCAGATAACAACAACAGCAACAAAATGACATCTGTATCGCGCCTTTCACGTCAGGAGGACATCACACACTAACTGCATACCCATGCTTCACACCTATCATTATACACCCAACAGTGCACACTACAAACACACGTTCACTACGCACACTCACTACACACACACACACATACACACACAATACTACATACACTCTAACACACGTGTGTGATTTCATACCCACTCTGTGCTGAGATGGCTGACAATTGCCCTCGGTGTCCCTGGGCTGCTGAGGGGATACGATCCTCTCTGAATCACTTGTCCCCGACCACTATCCAGGGACGTGTCCCTGCTGGACGGTATGTGGATGATTGTGGTGTCAGATGAGGATGGGATTGAGTTTGGCTTTGATTCCCCCCCCCACCCCCCAACTCCTCCTGCAGCCCCCTCCCCCCTCTCTACACACAGGGATACACACACACAATAGCCCCTGGCGAGCTGCCATGGGCTGCTCAGTAATTTCAGCGCGAGTCACTGCCTGTACGAGAGGAGGGACGCAAATACCAGGCAAAAGAAAAAGTATGAAAAACTCCTCAATATCTACTTTCAACTCAGTAACGAGCCAGACAAACCACCGCCTGTTGCTGAGACTAAGCGGATAAACTCCCCCCAACCCCTCCATCCCTTCTGACAAGTAACATCCCTTTAATGCCAAACGAGCCACGGGATCTTTAACATCCACCTGAACAGGCAGACGGGACCTCGGTTTAATGTCTCACCCACCGACAGTTCAAATACCCCCACACCCCACCACACACCCCACACCCCCCCACCCCCCCCAGCAAGGTGCTGGATTGTCACCTCAGCCTAACCCGTGCTGCACCGACCTGGGACTTGAACCCGCAAAAGACAAATAATCCTTGCATCCGATACAGCGCGTTTCGCGTCTTCTAGGCGTCTCGTGGCCCTTCGCAGCATATACTGGGAAAAGTGAACCGAACTGTACGTTTGTGGGCGAAACGCGACAGCCATATTGAGCGCAGCCGTGGTCCCCCCCACGCGGACAGACAGCCGCGGATTGAAAGTGACCAGATTGCTGCCGTTTGGTTATCGAAGGGGATTGTCATCGCCAACCGACGAACACGCGGGTTCCTGCCTTACCGCTGCGTAAACAGAGGCGCGCGGAGTGAGGAAACTTGCCCAACGTTTTGCCCCGGCCGGGAATCAAAAACCCTCCGACTCGAGAGGCGAGAGCGCGCGACCGAGCGAGCCAGGCTGACACACACACACGTGTGCGCGCTGCTTCCCCTTGCCGCGGACAAGACCGGTGGCTTTCGGCAAGGACAGTGTGACTGTGACCCCGTGTAAACCGTGCCATCCCTGACCTCCCTCCCTTCCCAGACGAAATAAAGCCTGCCTTGTGAGCTGTGTAACCCAGACTCACACACACTGATAAGATCTGGCTACAGATACAGATGAAAGCATTCTCTGCAGTCACTTTGATTTGCTTACAAATGTACAATAGCCGGTCTGAGAGAGTCACAGTCACAGAGTGTTTAGCGCTCATGTTCAGGGGAGTGAGGGACAGAGTGAGTGAGAGAGAGAGACAGACAGAAACAAGAGGCAGGGGGTGAGATCAGACAGAGAGAATGAACAAGTTTAAACACAAATTAATGGCAGGAGGCCTGAACTTCAAAAAAAAACTGGGTTAGGGGAGAGAAAATACAAAAGCCTTTTCCTATCCCCAGCAGTCAGTCACTGAATACTGTACAACAGTAAAGTGAGAGCAACTGTCCTCAACAGTTAGACAGACGCACATCTCCACTCCCAGAGCAAGGTTGATCTCTGTCTCTCTCTCTCTGTGTCTCAACAACTTTCTGATCCCATTAAACACTGAACTTCTCTTACCCCAGCCAGCCAGCCAGCCAGTGAGTGAGTCTCTCTCTGTGTGTGTCTCTCCTCCTCTCTGCTCTCTGGCAAGGCGATCTCCCCAGCTCCTGCCCAGTGAAAGGCTTGTCTCTCTCTCTCCTCTCTTCTCCCTGTAAATCAGATGTCGCTGGGAGGGAGGCAATGACTGAATGGATCTCCAGGGACTGGTAAGGCGGCTTCCGGGTTAGAAACCAACACACACAGCAGCTCCTCCCGCAGGAAACCTAGTGACCAGTGGGAGACAGTCAACCAGTGGCCAGCCAGAGGTTTGGAGGGAGAGCCAGCTGCAGGGGAGAGTCACATAGAGAGAGATAGCTGCTCGATAAGGGAGACAGCGAGCAGCAGATTGGAGTCAGGTAGAGATAGCTGGCTAGTGGGGAGATAGCGAGCCAGAGAATGGGGCGCGAGAGGTAGACAGAGATAATATATAATCCTTGCATTTGATGTGGTGCCTTATCACGTCTTCGGTTCGTCTCAAAGCGCTTCACAGAATGCACTGTAACGTGAGTTGACTGTATATTTTCTGGGTGAAACGCGGCAGCCAGTTACGCACGGGAGTGTGGATTGTGTGACCAAACGATTGTTTTCTTGTTACTGCCAATCGATTTAAAAACGGATTCCTACTTTTTGCGAGGTAAACAGAGGCGCGTGGAGTAAGGAAACTTGCCTCGACATTTCACCCTACCCGGGAATGCACTATGCTACAGGAACTCCATAAACCAGAGATTAGGGTTAGAGAGAAACACACAGATAGGGGTGTGAGACAAATAGACAGAGACTAGGGTTAGAAAGATAAATAAATAGAGATTGGGAAATAGAGAGATAGCTAACTGGTATTTGAAGGTTAGGTAGATAGATCAAGGGATTTTATTGGCCCATAACTTTCAAGAAAGAAGCAGACGGGTGTTTGGGGAGGACAATAATAAAATTGGTCATTTCAATCCACGACTGTTTGTGGGGACGCTGCTGTGCGCAATTGGTTGCCGCGATTCGCCCACAAATATACACTTAATACACTTTACAGTATATTCTGTGAAGCGCTTTGAGAACGACGATAAGATGTGAAAAGCGCTATATCAAATGCAAGGATTATTATTTTATTATATTATCATAAAATTGGAAGGCTATGGAGAGAGAACGGCCAGTTTGGATGTTTTGGAATGGAAATGAAATGGACTGGACTCTCTCTCTCTCTCTTGAAATCTGACACAATTCTGATGTGTCATTGCCAAAGACACTACTGTACCTTAGAGCCAGCTTAGACCATAGGTGACCTCACGATACCTACACACAGGTATCTGAAGATACATACAAGAGCCATCAGGCAACAACAACGACAACAACAAAACTACATTTATAGAGCGCCTTTGATTTTGGGAGGATGTCTCAAGGCAACTGATCAGGAAAGAAAAAATGAGCTGCTGCGGATTCAGGTCATTTATAGCTCAGTGGTTAGAGCACTTGTCTTAAAAACGAGAGACCTGGGTTCAATTCCAGGCAGGGCGAAATCTTGGGCAAGTTTCCGCACACCTGATAATTCCTCCCCCACCCCCAAAAAAAAATTGGTCAATTCAATCCATGATTGTTTGTGGGGACGCTGCTGTGCACAATTGGGTGCCGGATTTCACCCACAAATATACAGTCAATTCACTTTACAGTATATTCTGTGAAGCGCTTTGAGAAGTCTAGAAGACGTAAAAAGCAGTATATCGCTTGCAAGGATTTTTTTTTCATGTCGTTCACAAAAGCTTGCTGACTATGAGATTGTGAATTAATCACAGAGGGACTGGCAGGGGTGAAATGATTTCCCTCCCGGTTATTTTTCTGAGCGGAGGGAACGTGTGCAATGGCGTCCCCCGGGAGTGGGTGTCGTGGCCGCTGTTGTTCTTGGTCTATATAACTGACCTGGACTTGGGTATACGGAGTACAATTTCCAAGTTTGCAGATGACACAAAGCTGGGAAAAGTAGCAAACAGTGAGAAGGACAGTAGCAGATTGCAAGAGGTCATAGACAGTTTGGATGTTTTGGAATGGAAATGAAATGGAAAATGGGAAGGCAAGTGAAAGGTGAAGTTTAATGTGGATAACTGCAAAATGAGGCATTTTGGAAGGAAGAATGAGGAGAGGCAGTACATAAGATGATGGTAGAATCTTGAAAGGGGAGAAGCAACAGAGAGACGTGGGGGTTCATAGAAATTAATCGTGGAAGGTGGCAGGACAAGTGGATGAACTGTGGAAAAAAAAGCATAGGGGATACCAGGCTTGGGACGTCCTCCCGACGTGAAAGGCTCTCGATAAATGTCATTTTGTTGCTGATGTTATAAATAGAGGCACAGAATACAAAAGTCAGGAAGTTATGATAAACCTTTATATAAAACACTGGTTAGGCCTTGGCTAGAGGACTGGACTGTGTTGAGTTCTGGGCACCACACTTTAGGAAGGATTTAGGACTGGTCACTTTAGGACTGGGCACATCACTCCCACCCTCGCCCGTCATCACTGGCTCCCCATCCCCCAGAGGATCGAATTCAAGATCCTTGTTCTCACTTTCAAGGCCATTCATGGCCTTGCCCCCGCCTGTCTCTCTGACCTACTGTCTCTCTATCAGCCGCCCGCCCCCTCCACTCAGCAGCCTCAGGCCTGCTCCACGTCCACCGCCCTAACCCCCCAGCCATCGGCGGCCGGGCTTTCAGCCTCTCTGCTCCCACACTGTGGAACTCCATCCCGCAGCTCCTCCGCCTCGCTTCCTCCCTTTCCTCCTTCAAGGCCGGTCTCAAGACCTTCCCCTTCGGCTGCCCCACTAACTCTTCCCCCTCTCCCACTTTCCTTCCCCTTCCCCCTACCCTGACCCTCCCCCCACCCCCCCGCTTGGGTTCCCTCCTGACTGTTCAGTGCTTTGGGACGTCCTCCCGACGTGAAAGGTGCTATATAAGTGCAATTTTGTGGTTGTTGTTGGGTCAGTAACCCGAGGACATTGATTTAAAATAGTTATTAAAAGAAATAGAGGGGAGGTGAGGAGAAATGTTTTCACACAAGCGAGTTGTTGGGATCTGGAATACGTTGTCTAAAAGAGGGTGGAAGCCGATTCGATCACAACTTTTATGAGAGAAATAGATAGTTATTTGGGGAGGACAGGTTTGCAGGGCTATGGGGAGAGAGTGGGGGAGTGGGATTGATTTGGACAGATCTTTTCAAAGAGCCGGTACAGACACAATTACCTGAATGGCCTCCCTCTCTCTGTGCTGTATAATTCTATGAATTCCCGCCTGTCCCCATTTAAATCTCCTGGGGTCATATTTTATGGGGGAGTGGGAACAGAAAGAGAATCTCAACCACTTATTATATAATATGAATGGGTTTCTGCAACGGAAACCCGCCAGTCAGCAGATAGACAGAGTTCATACATCCTCCAATAATTAACATACCTTTGATTTAATGTCATCTCCGATCGTCCCATCTCTTTATCTCCTCCTTCCATCCATCCACCCACCCAACCCCTTTGCACAGAGCACTCTCTGGGGATTTGGATCGTGTGTGAGCCTGCGGGATAGCTAACCGTGGCCAGCCCTTTTGTTACATAGCCATGCATTCAGTCCAACACCTCATCGCAACTCATCCACACATCTCAAAGAGCTTTGCAAGATTTACCCGAGAGCACACCGACAATTCTGTAGGCAAAGTAGCAATTGGCCAATGTGTACACTGTGTCCCACAAACAACCACAAGGTTTAAATAGATTTACATTATTATACTATCTGTGTGATCTTTGTAAATACTTCCTCCCCACAACCCCTCCATTTCCTTCTCACTCGTGCTTCCCCTTAATAATAATCCTTGCATTTACTGTTAAGAGGAATAACAGTATCCCGACCTGACTGTTCGGGACGCACACGTTTATTGTACATACATTTTCCAGACGCTCTTTGGTTAGATGTCCACCTTTACGCTTATTTGTAACTGTTTTGGAGCCGTTTGTGGGCTGCCCGTTGGGTGCGCTGAGCGGTTTGCACAGGAGCATCTCCTGACGAGGGCCTGGCCCCATCTGGCTGATCTGAGCTTCAGCTTGACCCTTAGTACGTACTCCCTGATCCTCTCATGCGCTGAGTGGGCCCTAGACAGGCTCTTACCATCCCCTCGTTCTGCCAGAAGAGCGCCTGATTTGGCCAACGCCAAAGGGCTTCCTTTACCGAGTTTATAGCCTCCAGGCCACTCACGTTGGGTTTGAGTTTGCCCCACCTCCTCCCTGGCCTCCTTCAATTCCTGTTTCAAGACCCTCCTCTTCAACGGTCCCATCGGTCACCCCAAAACCCCCCACTTTCCCTCCGCCCTCCCCGTCCCCAGCTCGGGTCTGAAACAGTGACTGTCCCGCGCCTTGGGACGTCCTCCTTACATGAAAGCCGCTCTACAAGTGTAATTTTGTTGTTGTTTGGCTGTGAGTCTCCGAGTGCTGGGACAGCAGGTCCCTAGGGATGAACCCATCTTTCTCCAAACCACCTTCACAAAACTGAGGGCTGCGCTGACTGACCTCGATTGTACATAAAAACGCCCTGAGAGTGAGAGTGGGGGCCGTTAATCGCCAGCCAGGTCAGGTCCTGATGTTTGCTGGTCAGGACCGGGGACAAGGCTACTTGACCACCATCAGGGTCTTCTCCCAATCGGGTCTGCTCTCTCCCCCTTTCAAACCATTTCAGAAGGTGCAGGCAGGTTAGTGAAGATTTAATTGGTCACAGAGGAGCAAACACTGGCTGATTCCATGATCCATTTCATCTAGAAGCTGCCACCTCTGAGTTTCAGAGCATTTCAAAACATGAGATCATGTTTGACTCCAGCACAACCCTCTGAGTGAGCTACCAGCTCAGCCACAGTGACAACAAATGAAATGAAAACGCATGCAAAATAGGTGGTGACACTGAGGGCAACAGTGGGCAGTGAGCAGCTCACATAACACAGAGTCTGGGATCGCTCAGTGTCTCCACATCACTAACTGGGCTACCCCACCGCACCCCCGACACATCAGCCACAAACCCGTTCCATTTCCTTCACTACTAAATAATAATCCTTGCATTGGATATAGCACCTTATCACGTCTTCGAGATGTCTCAAAATGCTTCACAGGATGTACGGTGCTGTAAAGTGAATTGACTGTACATTTTGTGGGCAATAAGCAGAAACCGATTACTCACAGCAGTGTCCCCAAAACTGTCGTGGATTGAGTGACCATTTGTTTTCGAGAAGTTATTACCCCTCGAAAGAGGATCCGCCAATCGACCAACAACCAGGTTCCTACTTACTCTAGATAAACAGAGGCGTGTGGAGTAAGGAAACGTGCCCGACATATCACCCTGCCCGAACCCAGGTCCTCTCGCTTGCGAGGCGAGCGCTCTAACCACTGAGCCACAGGACCCCACAATGTTTTGTGTTGAGCCATGAGTCCTGATACATAACTGGGAGAACCACCACCATAAACACCCCCTCCATTTGGTTCCAGCATCTGTTAATCTTTATATGCAGCCCCTCCCAAATTAGATTCAACCCTGCATCTGAAACGTTAACTTACTTTCCTTTCTCCATAGATGCTGCCTGACCCACCTAGTGTTCCCAGTAGATACCGCCCCCGCTCCTGTGTCCTGGGTTCAATTCCCAGGCGGGTCAGGTCGGGGAGGAACTTTAGGCAAGTTTCTTTACAACACACATGCACGCGCCTCTGTTTACCTTTTGTTCGAATCCAGGCAGGTCAGGGAGAAGCCTTGGGCAAGTTTCCTTACTCCACACACACACACGCCTAATAATAATCCCTCAAAAAACAAATCGCAATAAGAAAATTGGTCATTTCAATCCATGACTGTTTGTGGGACGCTGCTGTGTACAATTGGCTGCTGCATTTCACCCACAAATATACAGTCAATTCACTTTACAGTATATTCTGTGAAGCGCTTTGGGACGTCTAGAAGATGTGAAAAGCACTATATCAAATGCAAAGATTATTATTAATAATAAGATTATTATTATATCTGTCTATTTCAGATTTCTAGCATCTGCGGTATTTTGCCTTTATGTTGACTGTCTGCCTGTCTGACATTGAGTCCTGGACAAGGGACAACTTTCTCCAGTTGAATGTCCCCAAGACTGAGACCCTCCTGATTGGCTCGTGTCAGCGCCTCCGCACCTCAGGCATTGGCAGCATCAGCCTCCAAGGCTGCACTCAGCACCTCTCAAACACAGTCAGGAACCTGTGTTTGACCTTGTACTGTCCTTCCTCCCCCACATCCGCACCATGACCAGCACTGCCTTCCACCACCTCCGTAACCTCGCCAGACTCCGCCACTGCCTCACCCCTCAGGCTGCCGAAACCCTTGTCCAATGCATTTGTCGCATAAAGGCTTGACTACGGAAACTCTCTCCGCATCAGCCTCCCAGCTCTTCCCTTCACAAGCTGCAGATCATCCAGAACTCTGTAGCTCATGTCCTCTCCCGCACCAAGCTCCGCGACCACATCACTCCCACCCTCACCCAGATCCATTGGCTCTCCATCCCCCAGAGGATCAAATTCAAGATCCTCATCCTCACTATCAAGGCCAATCATGGCCTTGCACCTTCCTATCTCTCTGACCTATTGTCTCCCTATGAGCCTCCCCTCCCCCTCCATTCAATGGCGTGCTCCTTGTCCCCCCCGACTCACCCTACCATCGGCGGACGGGCTTTCAGCCTCTCTACCCCCACACTCTGGAACTCCATCCCACAGTCCTTTGGCCTTGCTTCCTCCCTTGCCTCCCTCAAGGCCAGCATCAAGGCCCTCCTCTTCAACCGTGCCTTCTGCTGCCTTCCTAGCTCTCTCCCTACTCCTAAGTCTCCCTCCCCTCTCCCCTACCCGCTCTCCTGCCCCTGGCTCAGGTCCCAATCTGCCTGTTCAGTGCCTTGGGATGTCCTCCCGACGTGAAAGGTGCTCTATAAATGTAATGTTGTTGTTGTTTTCCCTCAACCATGTATAATAATAATAATCCTTGCCTTTGATATAGTGCTTTTCATGTCTTCTAGACATCTCAAAGCGCTTCACAGAATACACTGTAAAGTGAACTGGTCTGACTCCTTCTGATCTGTTTTTTTCCCAAATAACCTCTCGGTTAGACTCTAGCCTATAACTCACGTGAGGGACTCAGTCGGTCCATGTCTAAACCTCAAAGCCCTCAATTGGATTCCAGTCTGCAACTTTGCTCACTCTCACAAGCTGTGCACATCTCTTTCGGTTTCTGTTCCTCCGCTGTTGTGTAACCACATTCCCAATGCTGAAGGCTGTGAAATCAAGAGCTCGCAGCTCACGGTTATAACCTCACTGCTGTAAAGAGACGTCTGTGTGGGTTTTGGCCTTGCATCATGCTCTGTGTGTGTGTATGTGTGTGTGTGTGTGAGTTAGTGAGAGAGAGCTGCAGCCTCAATTTCAACCCCTTATGAAGCTCGCCCAGTAAATCTCAGTCTTTACCTTTTGCCCAGCCGTCTGGCACATTGTCTGACACATGTGGAAACCCATCACCCCACCCCAACACGATTAGGCGTTGAATCTCTGAATGCCTGGTTGGGATGTCCTCTGACTGCTCAGTGCCTTGGGACATCCTCCCGACGTGAAAGGCGCTCTATAAATGTCATTTTGTTGTTGATGTTAAACAAGTGTAAATTGGTCGTTGCTGAGGGAAGAGAAATGCTCAGCACAAACACTGGTGAGGCAGGAAAATCATAGCGTTAGACATTCGAGGGGCAAAGCTATAAAATATAGGGAGAGGCCAGGGGGAAACACACACACGCATTTCATAGGAGATACACAAATGTAGCCAAATGTTATCATGAAGCCGTTCTTCGGTGGAATTAATGTGAGAAGACAAACTGCTAGACAACAACATTTCACTCAGGTCAATGGTGTTTGTGCTGTGTACAGGGAGGGAGGGACGGAAAGAGGGAGGCAGGGAAGCAGGGAGGGAGGGTGGGTGAGGAAGGAGGGTGGGTGGGGAAGGAAGGAAGGAAGGAGGAGCTGGACTGAGCTGGGACAGAGGGTAATGCCAGGGTAATGGGGAGCTGGGTCTGTCACTGAGAACACCTGGAAGCCAGGAAAGGATGGTGACAGAGGGGAGACTTAGGCAGAGTTTAAAGCACTTTTTGTATGGACTGGAAAAGGGCTCTCATTCGCTTTCAAATCCCTCCATGCCCCGGCAGCTCCCTAACCATCCAATCTGCTTACCCCCCAATTGCCTTCCTTCAACTGGCTCTGATCTCCTGCTTACCTCGTCCCCTCCACCATTGGTGGCCGTGCCTTCAGTCACTAAGCTTGAAACTCGGGAACTTTCTCCCTTACTCCCTCCATCTTGCCCCCTAAATCCTCACCTTCCAAACCCCTACCTTCTTTTTTGATGGTGCTTACAATCTACTCCTCCTCCCCCCCACACCTTGGCTCAATCCACTCCTCCCCTTGACTCAGTATCAGACTCCACCACTGTCTAACGCTCCAGAGGGCAGTGCTGTGTAACCAGGCAATGGGGCATCATCGATGGATAATTGAGGGAAGATCTCACCCAGATTGAAGAACATCCATTGTTTCTCTTCAAAGTCAAATCTCCTGTGGAATCCTGTAGCTCAGTGGTTAGAGCACTCGCCTTACAAGCATGAGACCTGTGTTCAAATCCAGGCAGGTCAGTGTGAAATCTTGGGCAAATTTCCATACTCCACACGGCTAATAATAATCCCTCCAAAAACATCTATAATAAATTGATCATTTGAATCCACGAGTGTGTGTGGGACACTGCTGTGTGCAAATTGGCTGCCACATTTCGCCCACAAAAATACAGTCAATTCACTTTACAGTATATTCTGTGAAGCGCTTTGAGACGTCTAGAAGACGTAGAAAGCGCCATATCAAATGCAAGGATTATTATTACTGTATTATTATACTATTATAATCATCTTGACATCAGGCTAGGGATACTATGGCCCATTCAAATTCGCATTTAGTGTTACTAGCACATTCCCTACTCCTCCCAGATGATTTCATTTCAACACTGGGGTCGAGGCAGTCAGTAACACAAAGCCACGGGGACAATTATAAACTTGCCAACGTTTCCCCACTTGTGGTCAGGGCACTTGTCAACTTGTGGCAATGGGTGCGATAAATACCAAGTCAACCAAAATGTGGATTGCATCTGGCAGAGGAGAGTCACAGCAACAACAACAAATTACATTTATAGAGCGCCTTTCACGTCGGGAGGACGTCCCAAGGCACAGGGATGTGAAATGGGCATTAATCTTGAAAGAGGACCTGGAAGGTGTGAGTGGCATGTTAACTTGTTTCTATATGAAAATGATCCCGAAACGGTTTGTGAAAAAAATAATTGTGCGACTGCAAGAAGACTAAACTATTTCTGTTATTGAGTTCCGTGCGCTTTCACTTCTCCTGTTCCTCCCTTGAACACTGTTTCAATATGTCAGTTCCACTCACCCGCAACCACAGACTCTTTAGTTGGAGAGAGACAGGAGGGGGCAATTGGAATACTCACAATGGTTTCTCCTCAATTCGATCCAGTGCCCCCTCCCCACCCCCACGCACACTGCTGGCAGAATTGGACTTGGCTCTGAAGACTCTCCTATTCCCCCCACCCTCATGTCACACCAGCTCAAGTGTTGTACTTGACTCTTGCTCCGAAAAGTCCTTTTGCCTTGCTCCCTCTCAGCCGTTGCTTCCTTCAAGGCATATCTCAAGACCCTCCTACCCCCTGCCCTAACCCCCATCTTGGATCCAATCCTTGACTGTCCAGTGCATTGGGACATCCTCCCAACGTGAACAACAGCGCCTTTCACGTTAGGACGGAGGACATCCCAAGGCGCTGGACAGTCAGACCCGAGCTGGGGTTGGGGTTGAGGAGGGTGGAGGGAAGGGGGGATGGGGTGGAAGCTGGATTGGAGGGGCTCAAAGAGGGAATTGGTGAGAAAGAAAAAAGCGAAGCTGGTACGCAATAACTCATTCTGGGGCCTTGGGGAGGGATGGGAGGTTGGAGATGGGACAGTAGCTAGAGAAAGGCACTGTACAAATGTGAGTCGTTGTTGTCAAGACTTTGAGATGATTGGTTGACCTCAGTGCGGTGTAGTGCTGGGGGAGAGGAAGGTGGGATTGTAGATACATTGCATTGTCAGGTCTGCTGTTCTTCAAATGAGACGTTAAAACTGTGGAGTCAGATTAATGCGGAAACGCGAGGTCCCGCAAGGGGTATGTTAAAGACCCTGTGGCACAGTCAGGAGTTCCTCCCACTGTCCAGGCCAGGAATCCCTCACATAATGGGTCACACACTACACGGCTGATACCAACTTTGCTGCACAAACTGGCTGCTGAGTTTGCCGAAACAGAGTCACTACACTATGCTGGGATTGATGTGCTTTCAGCCAGTCGGTCTATTACTGTAATCATCAGCATTAATAATAATAATCCTTGTATTTGATATAGACCGTTCCACACATTCTAGGCGTCAAAAAGCGCTTCACAGAATATACTGTAAAGTGAATTGACTGCATATGTGTAGATGAAACGTGGCAGCCAATTGCGCACAGCAATGTTCCACAAACAGCTGTGGATTGAAATGACCAATTTATTATTATTGCGTTTTTTTGGGGGGGGAGAGGGATTATTATTATTGGGTGTGTGGAGTAAGGAAACTTGCCCAAGGTTTTACCCTGCCTGGAATCGAACCCAAGCCTCTCCTGGCGAGCACTCTAACCACTGAGCTACTGGACTCCACAATCCACAATTGACTGTGTATATGTGGGCGAAACGCCAAGTGCTGATTAACTTCTAATTGACCGCTGAGTCACGCCGTCTAAATTCACACGTGAGGAATGGTCAGTTGGTTGAGATTCCAGTGGTTAACCACCATAACGTACCCGAACCACAGCATGAGTCAGGCCGGGCCTGGGGGACACTGGCCAAGCTCTGTGCCATCTTCCCATAATGAGCTATGTTCAAACCAGTGTCAGAGGGTCTCACACAGTGGCCACTCAGTCCCCATTGGATCCTGGCCAACAATCCTCCAGATTTACCCCCCACCAGGGCTTTTCGTAATGAAACAAAGCAGCTGCTGCATTTGCTATAAAAACAGTCACTACACTTGGCAAGAACTACTCACATATAAGGCAGTACAGAAACCACTGTTCTTTCTTTGTCCTCTGTTTCCCAAGTTCAGAATGACGAGCATCTTTGGCAAGAACCTAAAACCAGCTAAAGGCACCGCAGCCAATGTAGTGATGAGGCTCTGATGCAGCGCTCTGAGACGCCGTCCGGCACTATATAAATCAAAGTTGTTGTTGTAGTTGTTGTTTACTCTGGAGCTCCCTCCCTCCGCTCGGCTGGCTCCGGCCTCCTGTTTGTCCCTCGTCCCCTCCAACATTGGGCAGCCGTCCCTTCAGCCACTACTCCTCAAAACTCCTGGAACCCTCTTCCCTCAATCCTTCTGCCTCGCCTCCTCTCTCCCCACTTTCAAATCCTACCTAAAGATCTTCCCCTTAGATCATGCGCACGATCACCTCCCACCTCCCCCTGGCTCGTTGCCAGGCCAGTGCACTACGACCCTAACCCCACGTGAAGGGCGCTATGTAAATGCCACTTGTTGTTGGTCAGATGAAGTCCAAGCTGAGGTTCTAATGTGGACTAGTCTTTTGATCTGAGCAAAGGGAGAAAACATCTTATAGGTAAACACAGGTATTTACATCAGATTCATCATAAATAAAACAAGTTATTAAACAATGATTTGGCCACAAAATATACAGTCAATTCACTTGACAGTATAACTTGTGGAGTGCTTTGAGACGTCTGAAATGCAAGGATTAAGGGAATCGACTTGTGTATTGCATTAGCAGCTCAGCATTGCCAGCCAGTGGCAATGATACGTAATAACACAAGAGCCCCTTATAAGGGGAAATAAACCTTACAGCAAGGGCAGTCAACAACAACTGCATTTATATCGTGCCCTCCACGCAAGGTAGCGTCTTAGAGCACTTAACAAGGGCAGAGCCTGACTCCGAGCCAGGGGGAAGAAGGACAATAATAATCCTTGCATTTGTATATAGCGCTTTTCACATCTTATCGACGTCTCAAAGCGCTTCACAGAATATACTGTAACGTGAATTGACTGTGTACTTGTGGGCAAAATGCAGCAGCCAATTATGCACAGCAGTGTCCCACAAACAGTCATGGATTGAAATGATCAATTTTATTATTGTTTTTTTTTGGAGGGATTATTATTAGGCGTGTGGAGTAAGAAAACTTGCCCAAGGTTTCGCCCTGACCTGCCTGGATTCAAACACAGGTCTGACACTTGTAAGGCGAGTGCTCTAACCACTGAGCTACAGGAGCTCCAAAAGGGGGAGAGAGGGAACGAGGCGGAGGGATTGAGGGAAAGTGTTCCAGTGTTTAGGGCTGCGGTGCCTAAAAGTGTGACCTCTGATGGTGGGGCAGAGGGAGCGAGGGACAAGCAGGAGCTTGTGCCAGTTGAGTAGAGGCGTTGGGTGGGGGATTGGGAAGGGAGGAGGTCGGAGAGTTAGGGGTTGAAGCGATTTGAACACAAGTGTGAGGATCTTGAAGTCGAGACAAGAATAGACATTTACAGTAATTCAACGGTGTTGTCAAATGGTGTTTGTACTACGAACCTTCATAAATTGGATCTTATTTGGATTCCCAAGCTGTTGGTTCCACCAGTATCTGCTCTTCTGTGTGTGATCCCAGGGCAGCGTATGGCAGCTGGGCATATATTGTATATATATAGATATATATTGTGGAGTCCTGTAGCTCAGTGGTTAAGTTTAGCCACAACAACAACAGCAATAAAATTACATTTGTACCGTACTGTATAGAGCTTTTCACATCAGGAGGACGTCCCAAGGCGCTGGACAGTCACTATGTCAGACCCGAACTGGGGACAGGTGGGAGGGGGGGGAATTATGAGTTGCCAATTGGATCTTTGAAGAGGAGAGTCTTGAGGCAGGACTTGAAGGAGGCCAGCGAGGAGGAGAGTCTGCAGGATGGACAGAGGTTGGGGGCAGAGTGGCTGATGGCTCGCCCGCCAATGGTGGGGTGGACGGGTCAGGGGACGTGGAGCAGGCCAGAGCCTGCTGAACGGAGGGGGTGGGCAGGTTGGTAAGTTCAATTTACCAATTCTATCAACAGTTTAAAGTTAGTACATATACATAATAAAACAAGTACAGTACAGTAATTCCCACTCTCACCCAATTCTTTCTCACTCTGGTCTCGCCTCACTTCGGTCGGCTGTCAGCTCGCTAGAGCACTTGCCTCAAAAGCAAGACCTGGGTTCGATTCCAGGCAGGATGAAACATTGGGCACGTTTTACTTCACATGCCTTTCTAACCTATCAGTAAGTAGGAACATGGTTGTTAGTCGATTGGTGGATAGCTTTTTCGGGGATAATAAATAATTCCTTTTAAAAAAATACTAAATTGGTCACGTGCCTCTGTTTACCTTTTGTTTGAATCTAGGCAGGTCAGGGCGAAACCTTGGGCAAGTTTCCTTACTCCACACACACGCCTAATAATAATCCCTCCACAAAAACACAATAATTGGTCATTTCAATCCATGACTGTTTGTGGGACGCAAACGGTCATGGATTGGCTGCCGTGTTTCAGCCACAAAGTATAGTCAATTAACTTTACAGCATATTCTATGAAGCGCATTGAGATGTCGCGAAAATGTGATAAGGTGCTGTATCAAATGCAAGTATTATTATTATTACTCACTCCAGTCAGGAACCTGATTACCTGCTGCCAATGGGCAAATCGCTCCTTTCTTGATCCCACCATCAGTGACTGGGAATCAGCCACTACAGCAAACCTTCTGTACTCTTCTCCACAATCTATACTAGATTCTATTATACACCATCTATTATATTACACCTCATTCCCAGCCTTCGAATATCCTTACAAAACATTTGCATTTATCCTTGCTCCCTAATTCCACCTCCCTAATCCTATCTGTGAAGATCTGTGAAGTTTTGTAAAAAATTTATGATAGTAATCCTTGCATTTGGGGAGGACAAGTTTGCAGGGCTATTGGGAGTGAGCCATGGGACTGATTTGGACAGCTCTTCTGAAAGAGCCAGCAAAGACACGATGAGCCAAATGGCCTCCTGTGCAATTCTATGATTGGATATAGCGTCTCATATCATTGTGATGTCGCAAAGTGCATCAGAGAATATATTATAAAGTGAATTAAATGTGTATTTTGTGGGCGAACGTGATAGCCAATCGAACATAACAGTGTCTCACAAACAGTAGGGGGTGGAATTGATTCCAGATTAGAGCAAACAAGAGGAGTTGGGGGTCAGGGAGGGAGATGGATGTGATGGACACTCTTTCTCCACACCCAGCTTGTGGACTGTGGAGCACAAACCAGATAAAAAAGGAAGAAAATGTTTCAAAAGGAATTTTTTATTGAGATACTGTACAATCCCCAAACACATTGCAGTTGATACAATGACAGCACAAAGAAGATGTGCTTTTTGAGCACATGTGCATTGGTCGAGACTCTAAACGTCCAACACAGTCCAACCAACAAAGTAAAAACAGCTTTAAATCCTTTATATAAAAAACACACACTCACACACACAATTAGAATTCCTCACGAGGTGATAAACACAGAACAATAGAGCTGTGGTATGTTGAACAAATGGCGGCTCCATTTTGTCTCCCAATCCACGCGCTGTGTAAAACACAAGGGAGATTATATAATGTATAAAGTTCCTTTGTGAATCATGAGCTACGCTGGAATGATCTTCAGATAATGTCAGAAATCTTATGATACAAAATATAAACATCCAATTTCTCTAAAGTGCTATGTTGAGATGAACGTAATTCTTACTAGAGGCTAGAAATTGTACAAATCCTGCGTTCTTAATCAGTCCTTTACAATCCCCCCACCCAAAAAAAAACAAGTATAAAAATAATTTTTTTGTATGCTGTGTGAAAAACAAATGGTTATTTTACATCCTGCAAAATCCATCTAAATAGCTCTTCCTTCCCCTCCTCAGCCCCCTCCCCAACATAACAACCTAATGCAATGAGGCCATGACGAATACAATCATCTCACACTCAGCATGAAACCTGAGTGTTGGGGGTGAATCTACACTGAGGGAAATTGAACGTAATTCAGGACTAATTCATTAATCAATCAATGACTACCTGGGTTATTTCAGGCAGTGGGATTATCTCCTGCCGATTGGCCTGGGCTCACGCTGATAAAACTCTAAACTGCAAACTAATAGCACTCTTACATTGTCGTGATAAAATTAACCTCATCGCTGGCCTCACACCATAGGGACTAGCCTTAAAAACAATGCTACAACTAACCTTACCCCCCTCCCCACTTTCAAAACTTTACTAACCAACCCACCCCCACAAAAACTGCACACTATTAGTTTTGTTCAAATCCTGAAGCAAAGTTTCAACCTTGAAATAAAGGTTCACACAACTAAATGTGAGCTGTGATGGTTTCCCCCACAAACTGAAGTGCTTGCAAATTACTTCTTAAACTTGAGCGTGGGGTGGAGACACAGACAGAAGAGGAAAGACAACACCTTGCATTTATATCGTGCCCTTCATACAGGATACTGTCTTGGGAGCACTTTACAAAGTAGGAGCCGGGTGCTGAGCAGAGGAAAGGGGGAAAGAGATGATCCGACTCTCCCAAAACCCTCGGCCCAGTTATGCAATTGTTCCAAATTGGACATAAAACCATAACTCGCAGTCTCCCACTGTTGCCAAGGTTAGGGTTAGGATTAGATGCCATTTCTCCAGCCAGTTCAACACTTTTACAAGAACAAAGTATTGGACTATCCCCGATTCACCAGCTTTCTCGGGTACTGAGGATATCACCAATCCCGGGGTTCCCAAACAGTCCCGAGGAGGAGCAAATACAATGGGATGTGGCATCTCGGTGGCAGAACGTTGACACGTCACCAAGACCTCTACCAAAGTCCTGTCCATACTCGACTGACTCCCTCACCAGGCTCACACAGGTGTGATGGTTGACTCCCCTTCGGCCAAAGAGCTGCCTATGGAGAGCTGGGTTTGCAGGCAGACGACCAGCGCTGAGTCAGTCTGTCTCTCCTGTCTCCTCTGAGCAAAAAGCCAAAGTTGCCGAGGTAACAAAACCCACAGAAAATCTGTTATTTTCTCCCAAAACAAAAATTGATCCAGGGATTAAAAAAAAAGTGAAGCGGAATAATAATTTAAATGTGGAGGTGGGGGGGAAGGGGTTAGGGGGGTGGGGTTGAGGGTAGGAAGGAAGTGCGAGGTCCTAAAATCAGTTTTTAAAAATAATCAATTAAAAAAATACTCCGTTATTTCTTTAAAAAAAAGTACATTTTCTTGTTTCAATGTCACTGTACATCACCACTGACAAGGAGTGAGGCAGTGCCTGGGGAGTCACAGCAAGAAAGCCTCCTTGCTCTCACCTGTGCAGGGAGAGCTGCTCTGGACACTAAATATATCTTGATGCAATCTCTCTGGGAGGATTTGTTAGCAGCTGAAAACAAGAGTGTGTATGGTGTGGCGGGCAGGGATTGTGTTGTTGCTCGATCACTCCCATCGCCCCACTGTCCCAGGGCTTCTACGACATATCTATGACTAAGTGAGGTCACAGGTGAATGAATGAGTGTGAGGATCATGGTTAAGTGGAAGCGTTCTGTAGCTCTAAACCTTTTCCTAATCCTGTCTTTTCCTCTCACGCTGACTCATGCAGGGAGACAGGTCACCCTCTGGTCAGACAGACAGGGTTCAGATTAATTCACAAGCTCTAGCACTGTCCCTGTCTGCCGCAGCGCCTCTCCCCAACACAGAAATTAACCACTTAATCCATCACCAGCCCTCCTAGGGGTGAGGTGGGGCAGGGGAGAGGGGGAGCAGCGCGAGGGAAACACTCAGATGTCAATTAGTTTGCTGTCTCTGCTGATGTGTAATGAACATTTATCAACAAAACCCCAAACCCACTGACAATGCAGGTTTCTCAATGCTGCCCCAGCCCGATGTGTGTGTATATACACATCAGCTGAGGAGTGTGCCTCTCTGGGCAGTGTTGTCTAGGGCAATCTGGGCTGACATCACCCCAGTCACAGAGGGTAGATCACACCACTGGGCTCATGGGAGGTGGCCAAACCTCAGGATATTATAAAAAGCTGCACTCGGGACTTGACTGTGAAGATCGAGGTGGGGTGGGGGGGAAACACACACACACACGGGGAGCAAATTTCCGTCGACTTTTCACACTCGGCCCCTCCCCCACCCCCTCGCTGTCAGGTGTGGCTCCTCCAGGCTTGGCGAGTTCCTACATCATGTTGTGTGTGGGCATCACCAACCATGGTCCACTCGCTTGCACTCTCTCTCTCTGTTATTGTGCAGTTGTACATTGGCCATAGCTCACGTCACTCCAAGGGCTAGAGCCGCTTTAAGATCCTTTTCTTTTTATATAGAAAAATAGGAAGGTCTCTTGTGTGTTTTGTGTTAAAGGTCCTGCGGCGAGTCCCAGCCCCAGGTCAGAGGTTGATGATGGGGACGTCGAACAGGTCGCAGACCCCTTCACTGTCGTCGAGGTTGAAGTAGTAGTCGTGGTCCCCGGGTGGGGGTGAGAGCCGCAGGAGGGGGGCGAACACTGTGGAGAGGGAAGGAGAACATTGAGCACCAGAGGCCTCTCCCTACTACCCTACTCCCTGACCACTAAGCTATTTACTCCCCCTGCTTCATCATCTCCCTACACTAGTGGGAGTCCTGTAGCTCAGTGGTTAGGGCACTTGCCTTGCAAGCTTACCCCAAACGCCTCTGTATACCGAGCAGTAACTAGAAACTTGGATATTAGTCGATTGGTGCATCGTTTTTCCGAAGGTAATAATCCCTTCAAATAAATTAAAATGTGGTCACTCAATCCACGATTGTTTGTGGGACACTGCTGTGCGCAATTGGCTGCCGTGTTTTGCCCACAAAATATACAGTAGTCAATCCACTTTATAATATATTCTGTGAAGTGCTGTGAGACATCTCAATGATGTGATAAGACAGTGTATCAAATGTAAGGATTATTATTATTATTGCTCAAAGCGACAGTTTGGCACCCGTTCTATAATCTCTCCCACAGCCCATTTTCATATTAAGGATCATCCTTGCATTTGGTATAGTGTCTTAACACATCGTTGCGAAATCTCAAAATGCTTCATAGGATTTCAATGTGTAGTGTACTTTGTAGGGGAACACGTCAGCCAATTTGCACCCAGCAACATCCCACAGAAGTTCCGTGACCAATGTTGTTTGGGGGATTGTTGGTCACCACCCTGGGAGAAATTCTCTTCTCTCTTCGAGTATCTGATTTCCCTCCTTGCACCCTAATTCCTGGATGGCTGAGGTCAGTAAGTGAGCACCGAGCAGAGATATCAGAACCCGCCAACCCCAGGCTCCCACCCCCGGGAACTAGACTGTAGAGAACGCTTACCTTCTGAAGACATTAGTTCATCGATGAGATCTGATTCCATACATCCTGTCAAACACAAATAGTCAAACCCATTCTCTAACAGCCCACACTCCTCCCCTCACCCCCACACCCTGATACCCCATAATGGTACCGCTCATCCCCTGTAGTGAGGGTAGGTTGCGGGGGTGGTGGGTGGGAGGGGAGGGGGCAAAGAGATGTTCTGAACCCTGCTGGGTGCAGGTGTGGGGACTTCCCAGATGCCTGGACTGACAGTTAACGCAGAGCTTTCACATTACAACCCAGACTGGCAGCTGCACAGCGCAAACCTCAGCAAAACAACAGCTGGAATTGTGTTGGAAGTTATCGGGTGGAACCAAGTGGGGGCAGGGCCCTGCTTTGTTAGGCCAAAAACCCCATCCTCTGTATCCAACAACAACTGCATGGGATAAGGTCTCAACGTGGCTGACAGAATTGACCGTGAGACTGAGCTGGGGGGGATGGGGAAGAGTGGAATGGAGCCAAGGTGTGAGCTTTAAAAGCTGGGAAAGATGGGGTGAGATGGAGGGACTTCAGGATGGAGTTCCAGAGAAAGCACGCAGGGGTTGCTGAAATCTCACCCACTAATGGCAAGAGGGGTGGGGGAGGGGAAGGGCCAAGCACCTCAAACTAGTAGGGTAGTGGGGAGAAGAGGACGAGATTGTGAAGTGCCCCTTGCACAAGTGGAGAGGAAACCAAGGATACTAACATCAGACTGGGAGGAGCAGTGTGCAGCTCACTTCCATCAGTACCTACCTTTTGTAGGGTCAAGCATCTCAGTCAGCTCTTTGGGAAACTCCAACACTGTGAGGAGGGAGGGAAAGGTAAATAATATCAGCTTTAGAACAGTGAAATTTATAGATAAACTTATCTGCTATTTTATAATAATAATAATCCTTGCATTCGATGTAGATCATCACGTCTTCTAGACGTCTCAAAGCGCTTCACAGAATATACTGTAAAGTGAATTCACTGTATATTTGTGGGTGAAGTGTACCTCACATGTGCAGTGGGTTCGACAGGAGGAAGAGGAAGCTTGGAGCTGACCTCCATACTACACTCACCTGAAATGCCCACATCCACCCTCCAATACAACAACAGGTAGACCCCACTTAACGTTGCTCGGTTAATGTTCTTTCATTATTATGTTGCTGATACATAGGGAACATATATTAATTTAACGTTGCAACGTTCTCTATTACAATGTTCGCCAGCGTGTGGAAAGGGGGCGCGATGGTGCTGAGACCTGCCCGTCAGGACAGTGACACGACGGCTGGGAGTGAGTCAGGCCACCAGTGAGGGAGTGAGGCAGGTTGGCAGCAAGTGAGACCAGCAGCCGGCAGCGAGTGACAACGGCAGCGAGTAAGTGAGCCAGGCAGCCAGTCAGGGAGTGAGTGAGCTGAGCAGGAGGTCTGGGAGCAAGTGAGTGAGCCAGGCAGGCAGTCAGGGAGCGATGAGTGAGCTGAGCAGGAGGTCTGGGAGCGAGTGAGTGAGTGAGCCAGGCAGGCCGTCAGGGAGCGAGTGTGTGAGTGAGCTGAGCAGGTCTGGGAGCAAGTGTGTAAGTGAGCCGGGTAGGCAGTCAGGAAGTGAATTAGTGAGCTGGGCAGACAGTCAAGGAGCAAGTGTAATGTTTTTTTAAAGAAAATCTGAACGAAAAATGTCCAAAAGAACCTAATGTAGTTCTTATAGGAAAAATGTATTCACTTAATGTTGTTTTGCTTAAAGTCGTACTTTTCAAGAATCAAACTATGACGTTAAGTGAGGAACGCCTGTATAGTACCCCCCACAACAACAACAAAATTACACACTGCAGGGTAGTTTCCCGGAGTGTCCACTGCTGGGTTTGGAAACGGGAGAGGGATCCTGGCTGATCTTCCACTCCCTAACCCAGGTCTGAATCCCAGGGGTGATGGAAGCCCTAATTGCTGCCACAGCTGAGATCAGACCAGATGAGGGTTTCAGCCCTGGGACATCACTGGACTCAGTACTAATAATAATCCTTGCATTCGATACACCGCCAAAACACGTCTTTGAGAAAGCACTTCACAGTAAAGTACTGTAAAGTAAATTGACTATATATTTTGTGGGGCAAATGCGGCAGCAAATTGCACACAGTAGTGTCCCACAAACAATCAAATGTAAATTGAGTGACCATTACATTTTTTTTTAAAAAGGATTATTACCTCCGGAAAAGTGATCTGCCAATCGACTAACAAGTGAGTCCCTACTTAAGGCTGGGTAAACAGAGGAGTAACAATGGAGTAAGAAAAGTTCTAAAACTTTTTGCCCTGGCGTGAATCGAACCCAGGTCCTCTCGCTTGTGATACGAGCGCTCCAACCACTGAGTTCCAAGTCTCCAGAATGCTCTGTGTGCTGCATTTCCCCCACTCTGCCACCAGGGGGAAGCACTTTCCCTGCTTAGGATGGCTGGGGGTTTGCTGGCAGCCACAGTCTGGAGCAACCCTGCACACAAGAGACACAGACCTTGTTTCCCTTCACGAACTGAGAGGTTCCTGCTTCTCTCTGTCCATAGAAGGCACTTAACGGAAATATTAACACAATAACAAAATCTCTGCATCCAACATGCTCAGGAGGGGGTCTCGAAGTGAGAGATAATAATATTATAATAATAATATCTCAAAAGTGGTTCACGCACCTTATTGTGTAGGCTGCATTGATAAGATTTCTTATGGATAGATTTCTATCCCTTTCTAAAGGGATACGAGGATAAGGCGGGTAGGTGGAGTTAGATTAGAAGATTAGCCATGATCTTATTGAATGGCGGGGCAGGCTCGGTGGGCTGAAATGGCCTACTCCTGCTCATTATTCTTATGTTTTTATGTATTTTGTGGGGAATGTTACTGTAATGGAATATTGCATGTTGCAAATTGGCCAGGACACTGGGAGAAACTCCCAGTTTCTTTTCAAATACTGCCACTTGTGAATAGGCAAGACGAGGTTTTAATGAGTCAACTGAAGGGCAGCACCTCCGACAATGCAGCCCATCACCTAGCACTGCCAAGACTTTGCGTTTGAGTGGCGTAAACCTGCAACATTGTGACTCAACAGGCAAGACCGAGAAGTAGCCCAAACATTCTCCACTCATGGTCTCCACAAGAGATGGCCTCAACTCGGGCACTAAAGGTGCCAGCCAGTCCAATACTACAGTATTTCCCTCCACTGGATGTGATAAGGTGCTATCTCAAATGTAAGGATTGTTATACTGTATAAAAGTCAAGGCCTTTGTTTAATTGTCTCATTTCTAGAAGTCTGACTGTTTCCACTATGTCTAAAAATACCACTCACAAACCACACCTAACCACCCCCATACACTCATTCTGTCCCTGCCTGCAGAATAAGGGATCGCGATCAGATTTGCACTCTCTGTAAGGTGGCTTTCAACAGATACCATCACATGAGCATGATACCCAGAATAACACTGCAACAGTAAGCTCTGCCCGGCATCCAGCACCTGCAATGCCTCAAATGCAATTCACCATTGAACAATCCTCGCATTTTATAGCATTCTTTTAACTTTGGGAGGATGTCTCAAAGTGCTGTGACAAGGAGCCCAAACACTCAGGGTCTCCAGAAGAGATGGCTTGAACTAGGGCATTGAAGGCAGCAGATTTCAGATTGATTCAACATATGTTCATCTGCATTGTACTTGTGTGGAGGGGTGGCAATGAAAGACAGCAAAATAGAGAATGGCTCTGTGTATGAGTGTGTGTGTGTGTGATTATGCTTCAGTGTAGGGAGTTAGGGTGGAGCTTCTTGTTTGTGCATGTGTATGCGTGCCTGGGCGGGCGTGCTTTTGTGCAGAGCTGCCAACCTTTTTTAACAAAAAAAAGTACTCCTGAAAGCTAAAAACAGTATTTTGTAGTAAAACAAATTATTTTCTCCAGAACCTACCCGCACTTAATGAAAAAATTACAGCGCAAAAAGATGCCAAGTAAAATGGGACTTCAAAACCCATTGTTAAGCAAAAATTCCGTTAAGAGGGAGGTCCCTGCTGTGTTTCCGTATATGAAAAAAATTGTTCTCAGTAATGCCTTGTGCCCAGCCTAGCGCTAACATTTACAGTGTATCAGCGACAGTATAAGGTAGGTAGCACTGTTATTGAAAGCAGGGAGAGAGAGTTAAAGAGAAAGAGACTGAGACAGAGAGAGAGACTGTGAGTGAGATTGTGAAAGCGAGAGACTCAAACAGAGAGAGAGAGAGAGATACAGAGAGAGAGAGAGAGAGAGAGAGAAAGAGCGCGACCCAGACAGACAGAGAGAGGAAAAGAGACATGGAAAGAGAGAGAAGGAGACACACAGAGGGAGACTGAGACAGAGAGAAGGAGAGACAGACAGAGCATGGAATTTCCAAAATTCGGATTTTTACAAAAAATTTATTTTAACAAGAAAAATCGTACTGCCGTATTTACTGCAATTTATCGTACTAAATACGGCAAAAACGTACTGGTTGGCAGCTCTGTTTGTGTGAGGATCAGGCTGAGTTCTCCCCCTCAATCCCTCCTACCCTTCAAATTCCACCTAAAGACATTCCTTTTTCATCATGCTTACTCACCCCCCCCACCCCCCCTCCCTCCCCTGGCTCAATGTCAGACCCCGCTACTGTCAAGTGCTCCAGGATGCTATCCTGTATGAAATGGGCTATACAAATGCAAGTTATTGTTGCTAGTAATGTTCCTGTTCCTTGAAACAAGCTGGAACTGGAAGGCTGTGTTTTACTGAAATGTAGCTTAACAACGAATGGGAGGTGGGCAAAACGTAAATGACCAGAAAGAAAATTGTTTTCCCTTCCCCTCGGCTCCTTCCACTTGAACCTCCTGCCTGCAGAAAGATTTATTCCCATCTGTCGCTCATTGACATCTTTCGATATTAATCCCTCTCAGCCCGGCTGCGTTTGAGCCGCTTGGCCTCGGGCTGAGTCTGTCTTGGTCTCGCTTGCCTCATGTCGGCACGCAGCACACCTGACACAAGGACAAGGCAAACATGGGGCCAGCCAGCAGCTCTGGGAGGACATGAAAGGGATTTTCCAGATCCCAGGCCAAGACTGGGGAGATGAGATATAAAAACTCCCACGTTTCTGCACCCCACCCCACACACTCACACTGCGATTTTCCAATCGCTGTCCTAGATCCACGCAGAGAATTGGCAGCTGCCCACCCACTACACTCCTCTGCATCGTTGCCAATGGCAACTGGTAACAGCAGCCCCCACCCCACTCCGAGGCCTGGCTCAGCCCAGCCTACAGCTGTCAGTGGTGGTGGGGTGGGGAGAAGGAGTGGTAGGGGAAGAGCAAAGAGAGAGCAGAAAGCTCAGACTTCTTTCAGTAAAGGCCAAGATTGCATACGACTAACGATCTGTAACAATTTTACAGCACACAGGCCAATGTCCCAACCTGAAAGGTGCTCTATAAATGTAATTTTGTTGTTGTTGTCACTCCATTTTCACAATAAAGCTCTTACGGGTAGGGTGGTCCTCGCTGGATACACGGTGGGAAAGCTGGCCAGACAGTGCTCTCAGCGCTGTGCAGTTAGTCTCCAGCAGTTACCACAACACACACTCTGGGGTCCCCAAACCTCAGTTCTTGGCAGGCTTTGCCTACTAATGCGCGGACCTCAGAGCCAGGCTCTGCCATCAGCACACAGTCCTCGCCCACAGTGAGCGAGGCTTCATCTGAACACAAATCTTCTTCCCAAAGTAAACCTGCCCAACTTACCCAGTGAAGGATCGGGTTTGATCGGCTCAAAGGAGGTAGTGGGATTAGATAACGAGGTGCTGCTGTCTAATGAGGCAGATGATTCCAGCGGCTGTGTCTCCAGGGTTACCCCTGGATTCGTGGACGTGGGCACGATGTTGAGGGGCTCGAGGCTTAAGATGCTGGTAGCGTTGTGGATCTCCTGTGCTGGCGAGCTTGGCACTGAGGGCAGAGAGAGAGAGAGAGAGAGAGAGAGAAGCTGACAACACTGGCAATGCTGAAACTCAACGGGAGAAGGAACTTGCATTCTATACATGAATATATGAGTGTCGTCTAATTTAATTAGGGTCAGCATGTCATTTTGGGGGGACACAGGGCAGCCATTTTGCCCACAGCAGGATCATTCACTCACTGAAGTAAATAACTAATTTATAGTAACAGAGAGTTTCTGTACTGGAAGTGTAGCTAGTTAGTTTTTAATTCCCTATCTTTAAAATCAATTTCATTTTCCAGCTCCTAATAATTTTGTTCTTGTGTTTGTAGTCCGCCAGGACACTGTGAGAAAAACTCCCTTTGCTTTTTCAACAGAATAGTAGTAATAACCCTTGCTTTTGATATAGCGCTTTACACATCTTCTAGACGTCTCAAAGCGCTTCACAAAATATACTGTAAAGTGAATTAACTGTACATTTGTGGGCACAGCGTGGCAATCAATTGTACACAGCACTGTCCCACAAACAGTCGTGGATTGAAATGACCAAATAGTTATTTTTGAGGGAATATTAGCAGGTGTGTGGAGTAAGGAAACTTGCCTACGGTTTTGTCCTGCCTGGAATTGAACCCAGGTCTCTCGCTTGCAAGGCGAGTGCTCTAACCACTGAGCTCCACAATGAATCCACTAGAATCTAGAACGTCCAACTAAACAGGCACCTCCAACAATGAAACTCTCTCAACATCACACCAGAGTAGCAGCTTAGACTGCAAGCTCAAATAACTGACATGGGAGGAGTGGTTGGGTGAGAATTGGGGGCACCTTGAGACAATAACCAATCACCCAGAGGCAAGAATGCTACCAACTTGAGCTAAAGTTAACACTCTTTAAAGGTTTTTGGAGCCCCCTAGCCAGGAGGTGTGTACAGTGAGTGGCTGTGGTCAGTCAGTGGAGGATTGTCCTACTTCTCTCCCGCCTCCTCCTCTTGACTCCTGCAAACATTGCCTGGCTAGTGGTAGCTTTCAGTTTAACCAGTGGGAGCGCAGGGTGAAGCACGGGAGTGCAGGGGAGACAATCTTATGGAACAAAAAGATAAATCGCAGAGAACACTCAGCAGGTCAGGCAGCATTTATGGAGAAAGGAAAAGTGAGTCAATGTTTCGGGTCCATGACCTTTCATCAGAACACAATCTTAGTATGGAGTCCTGTAGCATAGTGGTTAGAGCACTTGCCTCACAAGCGGGTTCCATTCCCAGGCAGAGCAAAATCTTGGGCAAGTTTCCTTACTCCACATGTCTGTTTAGCCAGCGGTAAGTAGGAATCCAGTTCTTAGCTGTTTGATGGATCACTTTTCCAGGGATAATAATTCCTCAACCCACTACTGTTTGTGGGACACTGCTGTAGGCAATTAGCTGCCACGTTTCACCCACAAATGAGTGACTATACTTTAATGTGAAGCACTTTGAGACGTGATAAGACGCTATATCTAATGCACAGATTATATTATTATCACAGTGTCTGACCTGTGGGAGTTGCGGTGGTCTCTGGTGGCAGAGGTACGTGTGTGGTGGCAGGTGGCGAGTCTGGCCGGGGCGGAGAGAAGCCCCCAGGAGAAGCCCCCGGATGGGCGCTCAGCGCTGGCCTCTGTGGGGTGGTGGGGGCGACAGGCGGACATGAAACCAGGTCTTCGGGCGGAGGGACCGGCACCACCACTGGCGAGGACGATGAGGTGTCTTTGTTCACGAGCAACACGTTGATGGGACCCGCTGTGCTTTTCAAATGAATCTGGTATTTTTTCTGTCCGTTGGAGCCCTGCAATACAAGCGCAGTGCGATAGCAGTTAGCGGAGAAAGTAAGACACGTTTAAAGAGAAAGGTTGCCTTGAGCCTTAAAAGAAGCAGCCATAGATTTGTGCTTTTGGATAACACAGCTGAAAAGGTTGTCAGGACAGGAAGTGTGGTCAGGACAGGAGGTGTGGTCAGTCAGAGATAGGACTGTCTAACTTATTTCCCCTCCTCTGTTGAAGTCAGTGACTTGACTCCCCTCAGCCTCTGGCCAGTGGTAGCTCTCCACTTGTTTTTGGAGGGGTGGGGGAGGAAGAGGGAAAACATACATCACATCTCAGTCCCACCCTGACCTCACACAACATTCACACAGACACACAAAATGTGGGGTATTGTTGGACAGTGATCAGGTGCAGTAACCCTCAGGTTTCACTGGCCACTAACAGATGAGTGGGCCAACTTGGCAGCAATGCAGAACCAGGGAATGGTTCCCGCTCTGTGTAGCTCAGTGCCCCTGCACACAGACCCATTGGGCAGGGGGGGTGGGGGCAGAGCAATAAAAGAGCACAGCCCTGATTCTGCCCATCACAATTATAATAGTTTTAGAGGATGGTTCCAGGTTTGAGCCATTGAAGCAATGAACCCATGATCTCAGTCTCTCGCTCCACCATCAAATTATATTGTCAGTCTGTTCATCCCGCGCCCCTCCCTCATTGAGTGGAGAGTCTGGTACCTACCCCCTCTGGAACGGGAACCTCTAATTGTGTGCCTGAGGGAGCCTGGATTGCTAACAGCGTATCTCCTGAACACAAGAGAGAGAAGAAAAACAGTTAAAAGATTTTATCTCGACTCGATTTTAATTAAATATTAAAACTTAGTACTCACCAAAACATGTGTGCCCATCATGTGATGGAACCAGCCCTAATGCAACCCAATACCTTCCTGCTCTTCCTGTTTTGTGCTCTCAAAGCACAAAACATTTCTTCACAGAAATGGTGTGGGATCAATTGGGATGTTTCAAATAGAGACAGATAATAATCCCCCCCACAAACAAAAATTTGGTCACTCGATCCATGACTGTTTGCGGGACACTGCTGAGTGGAAAATGGTCAGCAATTGTCAGTCACTCCAATTAACAGTATAGTCTGTGACGCGCTTTGAGACGTGTTGAAGTTGTGATAAAATGCTACATCAAATGCGAGGATTACTATTATTACTATGCGGAAATTATTATTACGACACATCCTCCTGACGTGAAAGACGCTCTATAAATTAAAAATAATTCTGGTTGTTGTTGTTTTACTACAATAGATAGGATCTTGAGAGTGGGGGATATTAAGGGGGGGAGGGGAAATGTCAGAGAGTCTTCAAGGACTGCCATGATCTAATAATCTGGGAGAAACACGCAGCCAATAGGTTGAATGGCATCCTTGTCTTTGTCCATGGCTCAGTACCACTCTGGTGGTGATTGGACACTGATGTAGATACACACAGCAGGCTCCAGCCCACAGTGCTGTTCAATAAAGCACTGAATGTTAGAATGTTCAATAAAGCTTTGGTTCCTTACCTTGAAAACACCGACACATGTCCTCGTGTGTGACATATGCTAACGTGATGCTAGTTAAGGAGACAGCAGTCACTCGCTCACTGGGAAACCCCACTGGGTGGGAATATCTATCCACAATAAATCTGCAATAGCCTCAAACCCACTCAACACATAGAGCATCCGCCACTCCCCCCCACCACACAAAGTCAGTGCCCCCTTTCACCCAACACAGGTCTGCCCCCCTCCCCATGAATCTGCATCTTTACCCTTCTCTAAGGGGGTGGTGTGGGGGTGTTCTGTTCAAGGAACATGACGGATGACATTCAAGGAACAGAATATGCTGTGACTATGAGGGATAGATAAAGATGAGACAGCTGGTGTCAGGCAAAAGTTCGAAAATAAGCATTTTTAGTTCAGCGCTCAGTGAGGTCAGTGCTGGAAAAGATCACCTCCCGCCTCAGAGGCACAGTGGGCTTACAGTTTACAATCTCATGGGTAGTCCAAGTGTAAATTGAGCTGCTTGGTCACTGGCTGTCAGCCCTGCACCACAACAACAAATTACACTTGTACAGCACCCTTCATATCGGAAAGATGTCCCAGGGCAGTCTAGGTTTTTTGGACCCAAGCTGGGAGTTCTGACCCCTTCCTAGAAGGATATCTGCTGTTCTCAATGTCGTCTGTCACGTTCTGGATGCTCTGCTGGACCCAGACCTGCTGCTGGTCCAACTCCTGCTCCCTCCGGTCCAGATCTTCAATCTCTGCCTTCAGGTCAATGAGTTTATCAGCGATTTCCCGAGTGTTACAGCCTGGACCCACACCCCTGCACATACACAAACAAAATCACATCAACACATGTACACATACATACATAGACAGAATCACACAGAGAGGGAAACATTACAGGCGACTGGGAAAATAAACGCACAACTACAGTTGGCTCAACAGCACATCAACTGGAGGATGGAGGGGAATGTACGACAGAACTACACAGCCTGTCCCCCATCCCAGAAGGATAGCTGCTGTTCTCAATGTTGGTACAATTACAAAGTGCCGGATAAACGGGCTTTTACTGTAGTGACTTTTCTAAGGTGAGCTTAACAGTCAATTTGTACTCAACAACATTTCACCAAGGGAATAACCAATTTTATTTGGATTGTTGGTGAAGACTTTGATAGAAATTCCCGTCTCTTTTGAAATAGTGCCATGGGAACTTTAACGCCCAACTAAACAGCCAGACGGGTCATCAGTTTAACATCTCACTTGATGCAGTGCTTCCTGGCACTGCACTGGAATTGAAGCCGGGACTGTAAACTCAAAGTCTCAACATGGAGCTTGATTCTGAATCTCTCAAGAAACAATAGATGAGTAGAAGGCTTTGGATTTTATTAGATAAGGTTCAGGATTTGTTGACATTAAACTAACCGAAGGGAAATGACCAGCTACACAGCTTGGTAATGTTCTGTAATCATTTCGAAGAAAATATTTTCATCAACACTCTAGCTGAACACTCAGTAATGACACTGTGACACAGTCACTGCACAGTAATATCCCATGAAACGCTTTGAGGTGTCTCGATGACTTGATAAGGTTCTATATGAAATGCAAGGATTATTATTCAGAATGCAAGTCTCGTTTTTCCTGACAGAGCAGCGCTGAATCATAATCTGACAGTTATGAATCAGCACATTAAAAGATGTGCTATCTGATTAACCGCCTCAACCACCCCCCCCAATTAGTGTAGGAAAGACACAGCAGTTGGCAGCCTAGGTGGGGCAGTGGTTCAGACATGTCTAAGATAAGTTAGTATTCCTCTGAATCAAGGCTGATAGTAGCTGATAGACCAAGACGACTTGTAATTTCACATTTGCGCCCCCTACCTAAACGGTGACACAACTGACTTAGGAGTGTTGGTTGGGACAACAGAGGGAGATGTACTTTGCATCTAAGCTGCGCTGTAGATACATGCAAACGGAGACAGAGCAAGACCTCTGACAGCACATATAACCTGTGCTGACTCTCGTGCTCTCTCTCTCTCTGACATACACTCACTTCCACTGGATACTGTTCTTGGATTTCTTCTCGATCAAGCCAATGCCCTCCAACACATTTGTGATGTCATAAATACGCCGCTTCTGCCGCACAGCGAGTGTATCTGCCGCCTGTATACAGAGAGAGAGAGAGAGAGAGGGGAGGGGGGGTTGTATGCAATAACACGGCACAAAGATAGAGAGCTTCAGCTGGAGGAAACCCTACAGCTCTTTTGAGATGCTGCAATGGGATGAAATGAGATATTCTGTATTCATGAGATCACATGATGGCTCATGTTGATGGTGGGAATTCTCACCGCATCAGGCAACAACTTGCATTTATACATCACCCCTCACGCAGGGAGCGCAGCCCCCAATGGCGAATAGGAGGGCATGAGGGACAAGCTAGAGGCCAGAGCCAGTTGAGCGAGGGATCGGGTTGTAGAGCAAGTAGGTCGGAGAGGTGTTAGGTGGACGGTCCTCTCTATCTAACCACAGATGGTGATTGGTGATCTAATACTGTCCAGCACTAACAGTCATCACCATCATGGGGGTGGAAGGGAAGCAAGGAAAAATACATACAACATTTGTCACATGGATTGAAACAAAAACGAAACCATTTGTGATCTGATATTGCAGGTATGTAGGGGAAATCCCAGGGGAAGCTTTTTGGGCCACTGCAGGGACGAGATGACACATCACCTCCTCATTGTTGCCTCGCAAGCTCAAAAAAGGCTCTATGGTTCCTTGAGTGCATTGGTGACTAACACTGCAAGAGTAGGGTAATGATATGGGAGGGGACCTCAGCTTGGCTCTACGGATAGATGCAGAGCAAACCTCAAAATTGTGAGCGGCTCACAATAGAGCATTGCTGTAATGAGTAACTAGACGGGGAAACTCCAGACAGGACAAAGCAGCCTGGATTGCGGGCTGGGTTTCTTCAGTCCTCTTATCTGCTTTCCACTCCACCCCAATGGTTAGGGCCCGAGACAGTTCCTGGGCTCTGCCAATCTCTCCTGGAGGCACATACCATGAGGCTATAGGGCAGCTCTGATACCAAGAGAGCGCACATTTACTATAAAGGTAGCGATCTGTGAGGCGCATTCGCATTTGAGATATTTCAACACAACGAGGTGTATTAAAATGCAGTCTTTCTTGACAAACCCACTGAGCAAATGGAACAGTTTGTTTACACAAGGGTTAGTGTGTTTCAGACTAGCCCAAATTCAGAATGGGCAGCTCTGCATCCACGGCTGTCCAGCTGTCACATTGCAGCCTCACTTCTGTCTAACATTTCAGAAACAGCCCTTCCCGACCTATAGACTGACTAGACACCACCACACCATACCGCACCATAACTTCAATGTCTTGCCCATTGGAATCTTTTGCTGTTAACTGCACAAAGTCTTCGACCATGCTTACGAACCCATTTAGCAAATTCCTGGTTTTCACTGGATCATTGACCCTCATGTCCAGGAGTTCAAGTGTTTGTTTCCTGACCATTTATTCCTCTAAACAAAGCCCTTGGTTTCCCCCTCACTTATGTCAACGCAAGTTAGCATTCTCTTACTGCGATATTAGGAAATGCTATGCGACTGAACGCAAAATGCGTTGCACAAGAATGTGCATTCAATCTTGCAGCATTTCCTGCGTGTGCTAATATACTTCAAAACTCGAGGTTCTCCCCTGGCATAGGCATCCCACTGTTCCGCTGCTGATCCTGACTCCTCACTCTAGTTCCTTACCCAAGTGACACATTTCTGCACCTGACCATGAGAGTCTTGCTAGGTCAAATGGAATAGATTTTTAGTTGACCAACTCAGTGCCATCAGCACTGCACCACTGGGTGTAACTCCCAGGGTTGGAAATGGAGCAAAACAGCAAACTGGGTGAAAATATGCTGTCAACTGCGATACCTGGAAAGCCATCGTCGAAATGATAGGTATTTCCCACCTGTGCTAAAATAGCTGATCAGTCAGAGCAGTAGTCAGAGCAGTTCTGAGGTTATATTATCAGAAATGCAGTCAAGAAACGAGTACTGTAGCTTAGTGGTTAGAGCTCTTGCCACTATTCTGCATTGCAGATTTGTGAGCAGGCTCACCACTTTCTCAGAGTAACAAGGGTTGAGCAAAAAATCCTGTTAACTTCAAGACAATCCTATTTCCCAATGGCTCAACCACTCAGTTCTTGTAAGTTAATGTGCAATTTCGATCCAGGCTTCAGATCAGTTTGTAACCAATTGAATATGTCTTGATATTCAATCAAGAAACACCTGGACAAAAACTACCAATCAAACACAAACTTACCGAGCCATGTACGAATGTTCAGGGTGGGGAGGAAAGGAGCCTCTTGCCTGTGCAGTGGCCATCAGTTGGCCACCACTGTTTTAGAGATTGGAACCTGATTCCCTGCCTCCAATGAAGACAATAAACACACTACCTCCGCTGGCTTCCTGTTGTCGAACATATTGATTTCAAGCGCTTCACTTTCAAATCTATTTATACCTGGGCACATTCCCACGACTCTGATCTGCTCACATCCCATTCCTCCACCCAGCGCCTTAGCTGAATCCTTCACAACATCTCTCGTCCCCTCCGCTCCACCAATGGTGGCTGTATTTTCAGTCACTTTCCGCACTGCTTAGACATACACTGTCTCGCTTGCCTACACCTGAGAGCAGAATGCCCATCACACAGGGTTTTGTGCGAGTGTGTGTGTTGGGGAGGGGGGAGAAATTATATATATATATATTTATGTTGAATGACCTTATTTAACTAAATTTGCCTTTCTAAAATAGAAGTGGTTGCCAAGGTAATTACAGTAATTTTAAACCTGGGATAGTGCACCTTTAATTGCGGGTATTCATGGCACAAGGCAAGTCACTGTGGCTAAGCGGGAGCCAAAGGTCAATTCATGTTTAGAGTCATGAATGAAGATCTCTGTTCCACTTTGTAGCAAAATACTCTTAATATTCCTTCACCTTTGGCCTTTAGAAGACATTTTAACTTCCTCCCTGGATGCCAGAGGAAAAACAAGGGCAGGCCACTAATCTTGGCTCTGGCTCTCTGTGTTTGTACCTGATCTCTCGAGCTCCTTCCTGTGGGATATCAGGAATGTTTTGCTAGATTACTGCACTGTGGATTCCTGAGCTCCAGGTTTCCTATCCTCCCCCCTTCCCCAGGTAACTGACAGGTGACCGTCATTCAGCGACTAAACTCCACAATCCCAGGCCACGTGCCCACGCACAAGGCAGCCTTTGTCTCTCCCACGTTACACATTGTGGCCGTTTCCTGTGACCCGTTAGCACTGCTGTACATCAAAGGATTGATGTAGTGTAGTTTGGAACTGTCACAATGCCAAGTACAGTTTGCACTCGTTATAATCCTTTCATTTGATACAGCAACTACAATCTCAAAAGGTGTCAAAGCATTTAGGAGATAGATCAGGAACAGGGGGAGGGGCATTCATCCCATAGAGCCTGTTCCACCGGTTTATTGGACCTCTTTTCATCTTAACGCCTTGCCTCCTTGATAAGCTTTAATACTTCTAAATCCAAGTATCGATCCATCAATCACTCTTTTAAAGATTTCTATTTGGTCCTGCCTTTACAGTTCTTTACGACAGAACATTCCACAACTTCAGAATAGTGTGAAGAAATGCTTCATGACCTCAGGACGAACCATCGTAATTCTGATTTTAAAGCCAGAGCCCTTTGTGACTGATCCCTCTACCAGAGGCAAGAGCCACCCACGATCTAACCTGTCAATTATTTTAAATACCTCAATAAAATAACCACATAAAGAATTAAAGCCTGTCTCTCTTATATAATTGCTGTAACGTGTAGTGATTGTATTTGTAGGTGAATGCAGCAGCACTTTTGCACAAAGCAATGCCCCACAAACACCTCTGAAGTGAATCATAGAATCTTACGGCACAAAAGGAGGCCATTCGGCCCATCGAGTCTGTGCCGGCTCTTTGGAAAGAGCAATTTAATCCCATTCCCCAGCTCTCTCCCCATAACCGCGCAAAGCCGTCCTCCCCAAATAAACTGGCCTCCACCATCTTTTCAGGCAATGCATTCCAGATTCGAACAACTCACTGAATAACCATTTTATCTGGAAGATAATGAATGCAACAGTGGGTATTCTGGAAGTGGGTGCCACCGGCAATGCAATGTTCCCCTAGTACCCCGACTCGGCCTACCATCGACGGCCAGGCTTTCAGCCTCTCTGCCTCTATGCTTTGAACTCATCCCACAATCCCTTCACCTTGCGGGGAGCAAGGAGCCTTGCCTCCTTCAAGACCGGTCTCAAGATCCTCCTCTTCGGCCGTGCTTTCAGATGCCATCCTACCTCTCTGTTCTTCCTCATCCCAACGCTGCCCCCACCATGCTTGGGTCCTGACCCCTGACGGTTCATGCCTTGGGATGTCCCCCTGATGTGAAAAACGCCCTACAAATGTAATTTTATTGTTGTTGGTAGTACTGAGCTGCAATCCCAAGAAGACTGTGAGCTCAAGGTTTTGAGGTGGAGCTTGAATGCACAAGCTACTGATCCAGAAGCGAGAGAATCTTTTGTCAGCTAAGCATTTTGCGATGCTACTCTACATGAAGGGTGCTATATAAATGCAAGTTGTTGTCTTGACACATGCAGAAGCACATCATGGTGTTTGGAGAGTTCTGTATACGCATGCCATCTACATACACCACGTCTGGAATGGGGGCATGTTCCTCCCTGGAGGGGGACACTCTCTGACCTAATTTCGTGAGGACTTTAGGCTTACAAGGTTAACAAATGCTTCCAACTGAGCCAAGATGACACTTGAGAGGTTACAAAGGAGGGATTCTCATGCAGATAAAATCCCTGTGACATAAATACAAATCAAACGTCCTGGTGATCAATGCCGCTGTTCATCAATTCCAGTTTACGCACAAGCGAGCATCATTTATTAATTGCAGTGAAGTTTTAAACCGTGTGCGTGTGCTGTGTGTGCACGCGTGGTGGTGGTGGGTGGGTGGGGGGGGAAATGGGGCTTATGTAGTGAGTGGGGAGTTAGGGGGTAGGAATCCAGATGAAAACACAGATGAGATGACAGCCAGGATCGCTCCAGGCAGCCTCACAAAACAAATGAAACAATTGCCATTTTTAAACTGCTCGAATGAAGCGCCAGGACAGGCATGAAGTTCGGGCACGCAGCACTGGGCTCACAGCTGTGACTTGTGATCTTGCGAAGCGCACGCTGGTTTCCTCTGGCCAGATCACCTCACAACTTGCAAACCCACTTTCGCCCGTTGCAATGAGGTTGTGGCCTGCTGCCCACAACACCCAGCAGAGCTGCCCACCACTTGGCGTGGCCTTTTAAATGAGTACAACTGCCAACCCTTAGCACACAGCAACCATGGAAGGACCCCTTCTCGCTCCTCTCATTTTCATTTAAAAACAAAAATCCTCAAAGTGATCTACAATTCTTCATTCCCACAGAAAATACGCAAACACAGGCCTCGACATACAAACATGCCAACGCTGAACAGACACCCACA
>CM068756.1:15375127-15464247 GCA_035084275.1 Hydrolagus colliei
TGGAGGGGAGGAGGGGGTTGATGGGAGGGGAGGAGGGGGTTGATGGGGGTGGGGGAGGGGAGGAGGGGGGTTGATGGGGTGGGGGAGGGGGGTTGATGGGGTGGGGGAGGGGAGGAGGGGGGTTGATGGGGTGGGGGAGGGGGAGGAGGGGGTTGATGGGGTGGGGGGAGGGGGGTTGATGGGGGTGGGGGGAGGGGAGGAGGGGGTTGATGGGGTGGAGGAGGGGGTTGATGGGGTGGGGGCGCGAGCGGCTCCTGCACACAGAGATACAGAGAGAGTAAGACACAACACATTCTCAGAAAGCAATAGACACACGCACACAAATACTCACAGCACCAGAAACGTATTTGTTGGCTGTTTTATAGTAGAGTGCGCTGTTTCTAGCGGAGGGTATTGCTTGTAGCGGAGACGTCGGTTTATATTAATTTAAAAATCCTTGCGCTATAATAATTATGATAGTAATAATGGCGCCTTATCACAGCTTCGAGACAGCTCAAAGCGCTTCACAGAATGTTACTGTAAAGTGAATTGACTGTGTATTTTATGAGCAAAACATGGCAGCCAATTGCGAACAGCAGGGTCCCACAAACAGTCGTGGTTTAATTTATTATCATTTTTTTTTTTGTAGGAATTATTACCCCCAGGTAAAAGCGATTTGCCGATCGACTAACAACCGGGTTCATACTTACGGCTAGGTAAACAGAGGCGTGTGGAGTAAGAAAAACATGTCCAACATTTGCCCTGCCGGGAATCAAACCCCAGGTCTCTCACTTGCTAACTGAGTGCTCTAACCACTGAGCTGCAGGACTTCACAACAGTTCATAGGGGATTCCACAGAAAAATTGCAACCGCACTTTTCCACTGGCCCAGCCAATAATTAGTAATAATTAGCAACTTACAAATCCAGAGACTGCACCAAAAACATCAGTCTCCATAACTGGATCTGTCACAGTGGAGATGTGAGAGAATTCTGGGAATGAAATAGGAAGAGGCCATTCAGTGTACCGAGCATTAGACTGTGGCTGAGCACTCACTGATATAAAAAACCCACCAATTCCCTGCTCTTTCCCTGGTTATATTCTTCCTCTCCGAATATCCAATTCCCACATTGATCTAGTTTGCACCAGAGACTGTAAGAGCAAGAGAAAACCAAAAGAAAAGGAGATGGCGCTAAGATGATAAGTTTTGCCCAGAAAATATACTGTCAATTCACTTTACTGTGTATTCTGTGAAGCGTTTTGAGGCATTTCGAAGACGTGATAAGGTGCTAATCAAATGCAAGGATTATTATTATGATTTAGGGACCTACTAACACTCCTCTGCTCTAACCCCCCACCCTTGGTTCAGTTGGCCCCGGCTTCCCGCACATCAACCTTCTCCCCACCATCCAGCCATTTGCCTCCATCGTTCTGTCCCAATTGAAGACCTTACTCTTCGACCGTGCCTAAGGTCGCCTTTCCCCATTCTCCCCATCTCACTGTCAAGCGCTGTGAGATGCTAGCTCATGTGAAGTGTGCTGTATAAACGCAAGTTGTTGCTTTCGAGAAGTTGGGCTCCAATTTAAGTCTCAAGTGGCGGGGGCGAAAACAAAACGAAACTTTTCTGAACTTACACTTGAAAATCTCCTCTCATGCCTGTGGTTGGCAAAAGATGAAACACGACCAAAAACAGCAGAAGGATATTGTAAGCAAGGCTATGTGGAGTGCCCATGAGGATAGGATGGAGGAGGAGATGCTTTATGATGCTTTATAAATAGCTCATTTCACAGTAGCCGCTGGAAGCGATGTGGCAGAACCCAGGAGATTATTGCTGCGCGTTGTGATTCCAGCAATAGACTAGGGCATCCAGCGATTGATGTAGGAGCGGGTGGGGAAGCAACATCAAAAGGCTGGCGCAATAAACGCAGATAAGGAGCCGAAAAGAAAAACAAAAGAGCCAATGAGTCACCAAAGAGGTGTCGATCGCATCAAAGACCGAGGTTAAAAAAGACATCGTCAATGGAACAAGGTGGCTGGTGGCTCTGATGCCGACAGTGGTAATCTCACGGCAATGGCTCCAATAGATACGAGATACTACTGCACTAGTGTGCCAACTGCACCGTGTTACTGTGTGTGTGTCGGGTGGTGGGAGCTGGGTTAGAAAGGCTCAGGTCGGATCTGAAACAATGACTGTCCAGCGCCTTGGGACGTTCCCCCGACGTAAAAGGCGCTTTTGCAGGTCTAATTTTGTTGTTGTATTATTATTAAAAGAAGAATCATCTTCCTCGATCTCACCATTTGGAAAACGGAGAGAGAAAATGCACTGAAAGTGAAGTTGAGAGGGAGGTGTAGGGTTAGTAGGGGAATTAAAGGCAAACCCACCGGAGGGGAAGATTCCCTCAGGCAGGGGGTACGCTGCTGCCAATAACTAAATCCACACGAAGGTAATCGCCTGAGCCACAAACGCTATTTAAAATAACAAAGTATAAACAGGAAATAGTGGATTTACACAAGCGGGGAGTGTGGGGGGGTCACACAATTCAGGCACAGAACGGAATGTCCAGCTACAGCACAAACAAGCACTACCCTAGGGTTAGACTCAGCTTCACATTTTGTGCGAAGGGCTTCAGCCTAAGCAAATGGTACACTTTCATTTAGGAAAGTCAATGTCAGTGACAGCCAAGGTTAGAGACAGAACAAAGCTCCCTTGACATTGAATATCAGCAACAGCACGGGTTACAGGCAGAGTAAAGCTACACTGTGCGTCAGTCACATCCTGGTCAGTGATGGATGACATACAGAGTAAAGCTCCCTCTACACTGACCATCCAGCACTCCCACATCAGCTACAGCTCAGGTTAGATACTGTACTGAGCACAATGTCTACTTCAACAAAGCCTCACCAACCAGTGTCTGTCCTCCCTGGGTGAGGGTGGGGTGGGTGTGAGGGGTGAGGGTGAGGAGGGGGTGAGGTGAGGGGTGGGGGGGAGGGGGGGTGAGGTGAGGGTGGGGGGGGGAGGGGGGGGGTGAGGGGTGGGGGGGTGAGGGGTGGGGGGGGTGAGGGGTGGGTGGGGGGTGAGGTGAGGGGTGGGGGGGTGAGGGTGAGGGTGGGGTGGGGGGGGTGGGGGGTGAGGGTGGGGGGGGTGGGGTGGGTGGGGTGGAGGTGAGGGTGAGGGGGGGTGAGGGGGGGGTGGTGGGGGTGAGGGTGAGGGTGAGGGGGGGGGGTGGGGGGTGAGGGTGAGGGGTGGGAAGGGGTGAGGTGAGGGGTGGGGTGGGGGGTGAGGGGTGGGGTGGGGGGGGGTGGGGGGTGAGGTGAGGGGGGTGGGGGTGAGGTGGGGGGTGGGGGGTGGGGGTGAGGTGTGGGGGTGGGGGTGAGGTGAGGGGGGTGGGGGTGAGGTGAGGGGGTGGGGGTGAGGTGGGGGGTGGGGGTGGGTGAGGGGGGTGGGGGTGAGGTGAGGGGGGGTGGGGGTGAGGTGAGGGGGGGTGGGGGGTGAGGTGAGGGGGGTGGGGGTGAGGTGAGGGGGGTGGGGGTGAGGTGAGGGGGGTGGGGGTGAGGTGAGGGGGGTGGGGGTGAGGTGAGGGGGGGTGGGGGTGAGGTGAGGGTGGGGGTGAGGTGAGGGGGTGGGGGGGGGGTGAGGTGAGGGGTGGGGGTGGGGGGTGAGGTGAGGGGTGGGGGGGGGGTGAGGTGAGGGGTGGGGGGGGGGGGGGTGTGGGGGGTGAGGGGGGGTGGGGGGGTGGGGGGAGGTGAGGGGTGGGGGGGGTGGGGGTGAGGGGTGGGGGGGGGGTGAGGTGAGGGGTGGGGGGGGGGGGTGAGGTGAGGGGTGGGGGGGTGGGTAAGCAGGGGCTACTTTATTGCTGAACTTGGGTTCTGGGAAGGGGAGATAAATAAATAGACAAACAGCTGGAACATTGTTACAAACAACAGCACCACGGCTGAGCTTGTGCAATGCCTTTTGCCCCCGACATCTCTCCTCACAGTCAATTGCTTCCCAGGGGTAATAATCCCTGCAAAAAAAACAATAACATTTGGTCACTTAATCCACGATTGTTTGTGGGACGCTGCTGCATGCTGTTGGCTGCCACATTTCAGCCACAAAATACACAGTCCCCTTTACATGATATTCCGTGGAGAACTTTGAGACGTTTCAACGATGTGATAAGGCACTATATTGAATGCAAGGGTTATTAATATTATTACCGCATATTCTCACTGTCTAACAAACACAAGCTTGCGCAAGCAAACAGTTCTCGTGTCTTTCACAGAGTGCTGGGGTTGGAGAGCTAACCGGAGACCAATTAAAGACTGATAAGTACCAGGTTTCCCAAGGATTTGACGCAGAGTAAGGCCCCCCAACCACCACAGCCAGTGCCGCCTGGTGAGGTGACAGGTCAGAGTAACCCCCACGTACACTCTAATTAGGACCGGCCCCATCGTGGATATGAAAAGAATGCAGAGGTCAGTCAGTCTGCTCAATGTGGGTGTGTGTCTATCTCTGCCTCAATGTGTGTGCGTGTATGTCTGTCTTTCTATCTGCCTCTGTGTATGTATTTCTCTGTCTGTCTGTCTTACTGATTGTCTCTTTGCCTGTGGTGTGTCTCTCGCTCTCTCTCTCTCTATTTTTCTTTCTGGCTTTCTGTGTGTGTCTCTTTCTCTCGAATTAACTCTCTGTATGTTGGTAGGTTTCCCTGACTCCCTGCTTGTGTATTCGCCAATGTCTCACTCCAACCTTGTGCCAACGTATCACGTCACATAACATCACAAACCTTTTTATATCATACACATGCAGCAACTAGATATTTTTCAGTGAGATCGCAGACCCTCTTCACTTAATATTTCACCGTGACAGCAAAGGCTACTAAGCCTGTGTTAATTATAGCAAATCAGAAGTAAATACAAAGGAAGTCAATTTGTCCAAGGTCCTGGCCAGACATGAGACACAACTTTCAGTCACTATGCCCCAAATCTCTGGAGCACTCTCCCTCAATCTCCCCACCTTGTCCCCTCTCCCCCCTTTTTTCAAGCGCTGCCTGAAAACCTTCCTCTTCGACCGTGCTTACGGCCACCTCTCCCTGGCTCAGAGTCAGACTCCGCCATTGTTAGATGCTCTGAGACGCTACCCTGCATGGAGGGGCACTGTGTAAGTTCACGTTGTTGTTGTTGGAGTCAGCTTCAACTCATCATCTCCTGCCCAGAGATAAATGGGCTACTGATTGAGCCACAATGACCGTACAACACAACAACAGCAACTTACATTTATATAGCGTCCCCCCCACCCCTTCCCCCCACACAGGGTAATAATAACAATCCTGGCATTTGATATAGCACCTTATCACGTCCTCGAGACGTCTCAAAGCGCTTCACAGAATATACTGCAAAGTGAATTGACTGAGTGCTTTGGGAGTGAAACACGGCAGCCAATTGCGCACAAACAGTCGTGGATTGAGTGACCATGTTTTTTTTAATAAAAGAGATTATTACCCCCAGAAAAGCAATCCATCAATCGACTAATAACTGGGTTCCTACTTAATGTTAGGTGTACAGAGGCGTGTGAAGTAAGGGGTACACTGCCAGGAATCAAGCCCAGGTCTTCTTGCTTGCAAGGCAAGGGCTTTAACCACTGAGCTGCAGGACTCCGTGCGTCTTGGCGTGCTTAACAGTGGCGGAGTCTGACACTGAGCCAGAGGTCAATGTATTCCTTAAAAATGGAAAAGGAGGGGGCAAGGCGGAGCGATCGAGGGAGAGAGTTCCAGAGTTGCATGATGGCTAGCACAGCCGCCGATGGTGGAACTGAGGCTGGGTAGTGCCGTGGGGAATAAGCAGGTTGGAGGGGTAGGGAGGTGACAGAACCCTAAGGCGTTTGTAGACGAGTGTGAGGGTCTAGATTGTTAAACTTTTGTTTGAAAATATGTATATATTTATTCATAAATATATCTGTTGTGACATAAATCCAAAACAACATACAGAAAACTCCGCACGCAGGTTGTGGACACATTTTTTCTGGGAAGCTCCCTTTACAACAGTCGGGAATCTCCCACCGTGTGCACCACAGCCATGCGCTCGCCCCCGCCCACCCTGAGGATGTCACCCCTCGCCTCCGTACGCCACATGTTTATTGTACGTACATTTTCCGGACGCTCTTTGGTTACATGTCTAGCATCCTCCTGTACCTTTACACGTTTTACAACCATTTTGGGAGGTCTTGAGGGCTGCCCAGTGGGTGGCCTGAGTTTGCACAGGATCATTTACTGCCGGGATCAGGCCCCATCTGGCCTTTGGCGTGGATCTAGATTCTTAAACGCCAAAACACAGTTACTACAGTGTTTAAGAGTCTGTAGGGTTCTAGGCTCCAACCAGCTGTCCTATCCTATCTTCCCTCCAGCTCTTTCTATGGTCGTGCTGTGAACCTCGGAACATCCCCTCAGATCTTCCCTCAGCCGACAGAAAGCTGAACAGTGGTGGTGATAAGAAGCATTCTTCCAGAAGAATAAAACCCCAAACCTTTTGAAGTATTGAACGAAAGCCGCAGCTCTGGGGACTGCGTGCAGGAAATCAGCCTGTGAATCAGTTATGCAAATATGCCACCAAACAAACATTTACCCAACAGTCTATTTCCTCCCACGTGCAGGTGGACAGGGGACTTTCTAACCCTGCCGATCGGCACACGAGCAAGTCTCTGCCCAGATCCCACCCTCGACACGCTGACCTGTCCACCTGGCTAAGACTGAGTAGTTTTAACTACGCTTTGGTTATGGTGAGTGGTGTCCTATAGCTCAGATGTCTCACTTACTTAGCATGTGAGACATCTGGCTAGGATTCCCGGGCAGGGCGAAATGATGGGCACGTTTCCTTACTCTACACTCCTCTGTTTACCTGTAAGCAGTAATAGGAGCCTGGCTATTAGTCAATTGGTGGCTAATTTTTCCGGGGTAATAATCCCTTCTAAAAAAAATTGCTTGTGCGCAATTGGCCTTTCGCCTGCAAAATATACAGTCAATACACTGTACAGTATATTCTGTGAAGCTCTGTGACAGTCCCGAACACATATAAAAGCGCTTTGTCAAATGCAAGGACCATTAGTACTGTATATTACTGTATTATGTCTTATCTATGCATTAAATGAATTACATCTTCTTCCAACAAATGGAATAAATAATAAATTGATTACTCAATCCACACCTGTTGAAGGGATGCTGCTGTGCGCAATTGGCTGCCGCGTTTTGCCCACAAATATCTGGTCAATTCTCTTTACAGTATATCCTCTGAAGTGCTTCGATTCATCTGGAAGACATGATAAAGCGCATGCTAAGGTGATATCAAGTGCAAGGATTATTATTAATTCGGAAGACTTTTTTTTCAGTGTTTGAAACGCACACACACAGATTAGCTTTCAGATGATACAGACGTAACCCTCAATGTTTAGAAGCCCGTGTCCGTGACCCATCTCCCCGATCACTGAGCTTTAGAGTTCCCTGCATGACCGCCATCTGTCATTAATGTTCTTGGTTACAAACAGGAAGCCAGGCCGGCAGCTAATTGTCCGGCATCCTGCCTTTCAGATCCTGGTATTCTGTGAGTAATTTGGAGCCGGGGTTTGGAGCTCGCTTGATTTGCCCCCCCCACCCAACCCCCTCACAGGCCAGCTCTCTGTACATCTGTGGCCATTCCCACAACCACTTCACCTCAGATTATTCTCCAGAGCAGTGATAGACAAACCAAGGCGTGTGGATTTGTTGATGGACACTGTACTGATGGGCTGGGAGTAAAGATGCCTGAATGTCTGCTCAGGGGGTCTAAGCTGCCGAGTTTGTACTGGAGGTTGGGTTGGCCCATGAAGCAGAGGATCATCTGAGGTCAGGTTGATGCTGTAATTCCTGCTCTGATTAATGCCAGTCTTCAGATCTTCTTCTTTGACTTTGCCTCAGCCACATTCCTAACCCCACTCACCCCTACCCTCCACACCCTTCTTGGCTTGGGTGAAAAACCGTTAACTGTCCAGCACCTTGAGACATCCTTCCGACGTGAAAGGCACTGTGTGTGTAAATGTAATATGTTTACTTGCTGTTGATCAATCTGGTTGATCATTTCAATCCCATTCCTGAGAGAAGATTCTTGCTAACTCTGACATTGATTCAACTCATTGCGCAATTGTACAGTAATAGCTACCAGAGGCCCCAAATTACTCACAGATATAAAAACGTTGGCTTCTTGTTATTAATAATACCAAGCGCTTTGAGACTTACTCATGAAAGGCACTTATGGAAAGGTAAATTGTACGGTACATGACCCAGCTCCTATAACATCCGAATATCTTAAAGCCTTCACAAGGGAATTGCTACCCAAGTGCATTGACGTTGATGTCCCACAGACAGACATGAAGTGGACTTTATCTGGGGGGATTGTTAGCGAGGACACTGGGGGTAACTCTTTCCTTTTTCAAGCAGTGCCACGGGATATTTAACGTCCACCTGAACAGGCAGACGGGCCTGGGTTTGACGTTTCATTTGAAGGACGGCACCTCCGACAATGACCGACGTGCTGCCCCCAGCACTGCGCTCGTGTTATGAGCTGATCACGAGGCTTGTGGCCAAAACCTGCTGACTCAAGAGCTGAAGATGAGATCAACCCACGACTGTTTGTGGGACGCTGCTGTGCGCAATTGGCTGCCGCGTTTCTCACACAAAATATACAGTCAATTCACTTTTGAGTATATTCTCTGAAGGCGCTTTGAGACATCTCGAACACGTGATAAGGTGCTATGTCAAATGCGGATTGTTATTATCATTATTATCTCATCCAGCCCGTCTCTGCTGCCCGTCCATTCCACTCAGTAGACTCCAGGCCTGGAGATGAACAATTCTGAAACTAAATTGGAAACATAAAAACAAGATGAGGCCATTCAGCCCCTCGAGCCTGTTCCACTATTCTATAAGACCATGGCTGATTTGTACCTCAACTTCAATTACCCGCCCTTGTTCCATATCCCCTGATACCCTGACCTAACAGATAGCTCTCCACCTCAGTCTTGAATATATGAATGGATCCACAGCCTTTTGGGGGAGAGAGTTCCAGATTTCCATTTACTCCCCTTTGGGTGAAAAACTACCTCCTATTTTCAACTACCTCCTAATTGGCCTGGCTCTAATCATGAGATGATGTTCCTTGTTCTGGATTCCCCACCAGAGGTAATAGTTTCTCTTGAAACAACTTCTCCTACCATCTCACCCAATCACCAAGAACTTCCTCTCCATCCTTTCCCTCCCTCCCTCCCTCCTGTCTTTCCCTCCTCCCTCCCTGCACCTGCAGCTCCAACCAAACAACATGACAGTTAAACCACAAGAAAGCTGAAGAGTGCCAGGCAGTGATCTGGTAACCTCATTGCTTGCCAAGAGATAGAGCAAATGAGAGAGAAAGAAAGAGAGAGCACGAACAAACGAGTGAGTAAGCGAGCAAGGCGAGGGTTTGTGGGCCCAGCCAATTTCCAAGAACAGTCAGCTTCACCTGCAGTTTGTGGGCTGTGGGGAAAGGAGCTCAGAGCTGTTTGTAAAACCATTGAGACAGCTGGTCAGGCTGCACCAAAGCTCTGCGTTCAGTCCTGTGCGCCATCACATAGAAGGCTACTCAGACCCCCAGAGTCAGAGAGTGATATCCAGTGTTGGAGAATCGAGCTGTGAGCCACAATTAGTTGGGGGCCCTTCTGTCTTGAAAGGAGATGTCTCGGAGGGAACCTCCTAGAGGTGTGTAAAATATACAGTCACTTCACTTTACAGTCTGTCCTGTGAAGTGCTTTGAGACGTCTCAAAGACGTGATAAGGCGCTGTATCAAATGTAAGGATTATATGTTATTTAGGATGCACTATGACAGTGGAACAAGAGGAAACAGGTCTAAAGGCATAAAGGGGCAATTTCAGGACAGACACCAGGAAGTATTTCTTTCACCCGAGGGTAATTAACGACTGGAACAGGTGACCAGGAAAGGTGGTTGTGGGCAGGACATTGGGGAGTCTTTTAACAAGCAGCTCGATGGGGGGAGGGGAACGGGACAGGATGGAATGATTGGGTGGATGGTCTAGCAAACCCAAATGGCCTGAGAGGCTTTCATAGAATCGTAGAATTATACAACACAGGAGGAGACCATTCGGCCCATCATATCTACGTTGAGTGTTTGAAAAGAGCTGTCAAAATCAATCCCACTCCCCCGTTTTCTCCCATAGCTCTGCAAATGTGTCCTCCCCCAAAAGATGCTTTCTTCATCCCCTCTTGATTCTGATTCAGAAGGTTGTGGGTTCAAGCTGCAAGGTGGGAGTCTGATCCCAGTGTAGGCTGATGCTCCAGTTCAGTGCTGGGGTGTGTTGAACTGTCGGAGGTGCCGTCCTTGTGATGATACATTAAACCGAGGCCCTGTCAGCCATCACTGTCACACTGAGTGACAGACGAGGAAGGAAAATTGACACTGTATTGAAGAATGTTCCGCAATTCCCCTTGACCCTAGATTAATAATAATTCTTGCACTTGATGTAGGGTTTTATCAAATCTGCGAGATATCTCAAAGCGCTTTGCAGGATATAAAGCATAGTAACTGTGTGTTTTATGGGCGAAACTGGATTGGAGTATGGGGATTAAGGTAAAGCGGTGCTCTAGACTGAGACTAGGCGGAATCTGGAGCCCGCAGGGTGGCATTTTCAGACATAGGCAAGGGAGTGAGGGACAGGCACAGACATTACCCGCGAATGAGTGGGAGGCAGCGTTGATGGAGGATGATCCTGAGCCAAGAGAAGAGTGAAGCTTGCCAGCGCTGGGATCATGCCAGGATGGGAAGCTTTAGCTGCTGAGACTAAGTGTGGGCCACCCAAAGTGAGCTGCTTTGTCCGTGTGTAATCCCACCGAGGCAGCCTCGCTCCACCGCTGGACTCTGCTCAATTCATCAGCTGTCAATGTTAAGAGCTTCAATCACTCTCTCCACAGCCACTTCACTTCCCTGCCCGAGACAGCCACAGCTGGTCAGGCACACGGCTGGCTTTGGGCCAAGCTAATCTCTGACCGCCCCCCGACCCGAGAGGTCGCTCTGTGGCCTGAGGAATGTCAAGGGTTAGAGGGGGGAGTTTGTTGCCCGGAGAGGTTTACATCAAATTGGAGGCAACAGGAAAGCTGCTTAGCCCAACCTCACAATCTGTTAATGTGTCACTGATTTTAAGACAAGTGTGGGAGAGAGAGAGAGCGAGAAAGCGAGAGAAAGAGAGAGATGGTGAGATAATAATCCTCGCATTTGATATCTTATCACGTCGTTCAAATGTCTTCAAGCACTTCACAGAGGGAGTGATTATTATCCAATGAAAGCGATGCGCCAATCTAATACTTACTGCCAGGAAAACAGAAGCGTGTGGAGCACGGAAACTTGGCTAAGGTTTTGGCCTGCCCGGGAATCCAACTCAATGGCTCACTCAATCCCCGACTGTTTGTGGGACATTGCTTTTAAGTGTGAATGTTTGGCCTTGAGCAATATTGACTTAAGATGTTAAGTCCTCCCGATGTGAAAATTGCTTTACAAATGGAATTTTGCTGTTGTTGTTGTTGTTGTTGTTGTTAAGTGTGTCAGCGTGGATCAGTGGTAGTACTCTCACCTCTGAGTCAATCTGCTTTACTGTATCTCCTGTGAAGCGCTTTGAGACGTCTCAACGGTGTGAGAAGGCGCAGTGCATCAAATGCAAGGATTATTAGCGTTTATTTACTAATGGGTGTGGAGGAGGCTCGGAGCAGGCTGGCCTCCAGCCCAGATGTGTTCAATGGGAGCCCCGTGTACTGGGAGAAAATGGGAAGCAATTCAGACCCTTGGGATCTGTGTGAACGGCAGTGGAGGAGAAGCAATTTGATCCGTTGGAATGCCGAGAGCCGGGAATCAGCGGGAAGTGATTCAACCCATTGGAATGCTCCGTGTAAAGAGAAAAATGGCATGGAATTCTCCGAGAGTTACTGCCTTTACTGGGGCCGCGGCTCCCAGTATAAAACACATCTCCCTAAAGCTCGCCTACCCTTCCCCCCCATCCCCTGACCTCCCACACACACGTGAGTAACAACAAAGAACATTTATCCAGCACCTTTCAAGTTGGGAGGACATCCCAAGTGGTTGGACAGTTAGGGATTTGGACCTGAGCTGGGGATTGGGATCAGGAGGGTGGAGGGTAGGGAGGGTAGGGTTGGCAGAATGGGGCGGTCAAAGAGGAGGGTCCTGAGTTGGGCCTTGAAGGAAGCAAGTGGAGGAAGCGAGGCGGAGGGAGTGTGGGATGGAGTTCCAGGGGCTCGGGGCAGAGAGGCACCAGTGTTGCAGATCACAAAGAGCAAAGCTCAGTTTCTCAGCAACTCCGCTGAGCTTGGCTATGATGAGCTCCTGTGGCTCAGTGGTTAGAGCGCTCGCCTTACAAGTGTGAGACCTGTGTCCGAATCCAGGCAGATCAGAACGAAACCTTGGGCAAGTTTCCTTACTCACACGCCTAATAATAATCCCTCCCCACAAAAAATCACAATAATAAAAAAAGAGTCATTTCAATCCACAACTGTTTGTGGGGACGCTGCTGTGCGCAATTGGCTGCCGTGTTTCGCCCACAAATATACAGTCAATTCACTTTACAGTATATTCTATGAAGCGCTTTGAGACGTCGATAAGATGTGAAAAGCACTATATCAAATGCAGCTGTGAGAGGTTATTGGTGGGGATCAAAGTCTGTGTGAGTCTGTGTGTTTATTGGCCCTGGCGGAGGTGAAATAAATCAGTTACCACGGACTGTACAGAGCACCACCTCCCTCTCTGTGTGCTGGTTTGAGTGTCACACACGGTCTCATTCATTGCTCAGCGCAGAGGTAAACAAGAGTCAAGCCTGGCTGAGGCTGGGTCCTGGGCGCTGGGCTGGGGGAGGTGGGTGGGTAGGGGGGAGAGGATGGGGGTGGCCTTGTGGGAGTCAGATTGGGGGAGATTAGGATTGCCTTCTGCTGCTGTGTGGTCACAAAGCATTTTTATTCCCCCCACTCCACACACACACTCTACCCCCCACCCACTAATGGAAAAAATATAAATACACTACACCCCTCAACCCTAGACAAGGCACTGGACAGTTAACAACTCTTCTTATGGGGGCATTGGTGGGAGGCAGTCACAATAATTACAATAATTACCTTACAATAATTATATAATAATAATCCTTGCATTTCATACAGTGCTTTTCACATCTTATTGACATCTCAAAGCGCTTCACAGAATATACTGTAAAGTGAATTGACTGTATATTTATGGGCGAAACACGGCAGCCAATTGCACACAATAGTGTCCCACAAACAGTCATGGATTGAAATGACCAATTTTATTATTGTATTTTTGGGGGAGGGATTATTATTAGGCGTGTGGAGTAAGGAAACTTGCCCAAGGTTTCACCCTGACCTGCCTGGATTTGAACACAGGTCTCGTGCTTTAAGGCGGGTACTCTAATCACTGAGTGGAAGGAGGGTTGAGTTGTTATTTTTACTCAGCCAGGTGTCAGACACACGCGGAAACCCATCACAACGACAAAGTTACATTTGTATAGCTCCTTTCATGTCAGGAGGACGTCTCAAGGCGCTGGACAGTTACTGTGGGGGGCGGGGGCGGGGGGGAAGAGGAATTAGGAATTGCCGATGGGTCCATCGAAGAGGAGAATCTTGAGGCAAGATTTGAAGGAGGCCAGGGAGGGGGCGAGGCGGAGGGACTGCGGGATGGAGTTCCAGAGGTTGGGGGCAGAGTGGCTAAAGGCTCGCTTGCCAATGGTGGGGAGGGGGACGTGGAGCAGGCCAGAGTCTGCTGTGCAGAGCGGGCGGGCAGGTTGGCAAGGAGATAGGAGGTCATGGATGGAGGGTGGGGCGAGGTTGCAGAGGGGTTTAACTGTGCTTAAGAACATCCAAATCAAGCAGAGAATTCCATATATCCCACCTGGAAAACAAGAGTTGTTGGAATGGAGTGTGTGCTGTAACCCTGGAGGGAGGCATTCTGCTTATCGAAGTCTGGAAAGTCCTGGGCATTAATTGGCAAAAGCCAAGGTTTGGTGGGAGGGGGTGGAGGGGGAACCCCAGAGTGTGCGTTGGGGTAACTGCTGGAGTTTAAGCAGCTAAAACCACATAACTTGCCATTGATATCACTGTCTGGCAAGCTTTCCCACTGCTTGTCCAGCTAGGACCACCCTACCCATTAGTCAGAGCTCCAAGGAAACCCCACTTACTTCCCCCCCCACCCACCCCACTCCCCTCCCAGGAGGATAGTCAGGGTGGTGTGAAGATGGAGCCGGTGGTTGAAACAAAGTGAGGTTAACGACAGACACTGCGCAATCAGGGCCAGCCCTTCTCCACGCTTGACGAGCCTTTGGAGGTTTTCTGCCAGGATTCCTCCCCAGCTGCTCGGGATGCGGATGTCACCAGCCGAGCCCGCTGGATACCAACAAACAAACCATATGCCATGAATGGCAAATGAGCAGCAGTGAAAGGATGCTGAGAGTGCAGCCTTTCCCAATGTGGATGAAGGGCTTTGTAGGGAAATAAAGAGGCGATTAGTCTAGGTCACTGGGTGACCTTTCACAGTCAGTCAAAAACAGACCGTTCAGCTCCATCCATTGACCCTGCACAGCTTATGCTGTCTCCACACTCCCCCCCCCCCACCCCCACTCCCCCTGCCCACCCCCACCCCCACTCCCCCTGCCCACCCCCACCCCCACTCCCCCCCCCCCCCCCCACCCCCACTCCCCCTGCCCACCCCCACCCCATCTACCATAACAAACTCACACAGAGCAGATGGGGCGGGGGGCGAGTAGGGGAATAATAAATGCCGAACACAGAGCCTAGGACGCACTGGGGAGGGGTGGTGGGGAGGGGTGGGGTGGGGGGAGCATCAGTTCAGATGAGACATTACAACAACAACAAAATTATATTTGTATAGCGCCTTTCACGTTGGGAGGACGTCCCATTAAATTGAGATAATAGTAATAATAATCCTTGCATTCGGTATAGTGCCTTATCACGTCTTTGAGACTTCTTATAAGTCATCAAAACAACAACATGTTCTGTAGCTCAGTGGTTAGAGCAAGGTTTAATTCCAGCTAGGTCAGGGTGAAACCTTGGGCGACTTTCCTTACTCTACATACCTACTTATCCCTCTAAAAAGAAAACAATAATAAATCAGTCATTTCAATCCATGGCTGTTGGTCACTGCTGTGCGCAATTGGCTGCCATGTTTTCATAGAATCATACGGCGCAAAAGTAAGCCATTCGGCCCATCTAGTCTGTGCCGGCTCTTTGAACAGAGCAACTCAATGCCACTGCCCAGCTCTCTCCCCATAACCTAACCGCCTGTTCTCCCTAAATAAAGATCTAATTCCTTTTTAAAAGCTGTTATGGAATCTGCCTCTAGTACCCTTTCAGGCAATGAATTCCAGATTCGAACAACCCGCTGGGTGAAAACATTTCTCCTCAGCTCCCCTCTGCTTCGTTTTGAAACTATTTTAAATTTGTGACCACAAGTGACTGATTCACCCACCAGTGGAAACATTGTCTTTCCCTATTCACCCTTGTCAAAACCTCTCATAATCTTATAAACCTCTATCAGGTCTCCTCTCAATCTTCTTTGTTCTAGAGAGAATAAGCCTAGCCTATCTAGCCTTTCCTCGTAGCTGAAGTCCCTCATTCCTGGTACCATCCTAGTAAATCTCCTCTGCACCCTTTCCAATGCCTTAATATCCTTCCTTAAAGTGTGGTGACCAGAATTGTACACAGTAGTCCAGCTGAGGCCTAACCAAAGTCTTGCCCACAAATATACAGTCAATTGATTTTACAATATATTCTGTGAAGTGCTTTGAGACGTCTAGAAGATGTGAAAAGCACTATATCAAATGCAAGGATTATTATAAATATTATTCTCAAAGCACATCATGGAATATACTGTAAAGTGGATTGACTGTATTCCGATGGACAAAACGCAGCAGCCAATTGCGCACAACAGTGTCCCACAAACAGTCATGGATTGAAGTGACCAATTTATAATAGTTTTTTGGAAGGATTATTATCAGGCGTGTGGAGTAAGAAAACAGGATATACTGTAAAGTGAATTGACTATATTTTGTGGGCGAAGCGCGGCAGCCAATGAAAAAATTATTACCCTAGGAAAGGCGATCCGCCAATTAACGACTGGGTTCCCACTCACTGCTAGGTAAACAGAGGCGTGTGGAGTAAGGAAGCTTGTCTGACGTTTTGCCCTGCCGGGAATCAAACCCAGGTCCTTTCGCTTGCCAGGCGAGTGCTCTAACTACTGAGCTACAATCCCCCAACTAAAATTGATCACTTGTTGCTCTAGTCAAAATGCACAGTCAATGCACTTTACACTATATCCTGTGAAGCACTTTGAGACGCCTCAATGACGTGATAACGAGGTGCATCAAATGCCAGGATTATTATTATTCAGCACTTGCTGACTCAGGCACCAGCTGCTCAGCTCAGGCACTCACACCGCCATCGAGTGGGGATGGAGTCTCACACTGCGCAGTTCGGTCTAATGAAGATTAATACTGTAACAATAATTCATATGCATAATTTGATAGCAGGATATAAGATTACAGCATTCGTTTGGATGAAGAAAGCCTGTTGGCCCGACTGTTCTTCTCCCTCCAGAACACCCACTCTTACTCCCCCCTCCACACCCCTCCCCTTCTACCCCCCTTTCCCCCTCCCTTACGAGTGTGAGACCTGTGTTCGAATCCAGGCAGGTCAGGGCGGAACCTTGGGCAAGTTTACTTACTCCACACGCCTAATAATAATCCCTCCAAAAAAAGACAATAATAGGTCATTTCAATCCACAACTGTTTGTGGGACACTGTGAGCGCAATTGGCTGCCGCGTTTCGCTCACAAGTATAGTCAATTCACTTTACAGTATATTCTGTGAAGCGCTTTGAGACGTCTAGAAGATGTGAAAAGCTCTAATCAAATGCAAGGATTATTATTATCTCTGCCCCCCGTTACAGCACCAAGCTGCTTCTTTTAACAAATTGTTCAGCATCTTGGTCTCAATCCACTGTCTAGGTCTAGTAACTGTGTTCCAGTTGTTAATTACTCTCAGGATATAATTACTCTCTGGTATCTGTCCTGAAATTGCCCTTTGCAATTCTAAGCCTATTTTCCATTCCACCTTCTTAGTGTATTGGGATGTCTTCCCGACGTGAAAGGCGCTTTACTGATGTAAGTTTGATGTTGCCGCTGTTGCCTAATAAAGTACTGATCTGGGTTTACTTTCACAATCCCATTTAAAATGTTATTCACCTCTGGGAGGTTCTCACAGTGTTAGCTTCTCTCAAGGCTGAGAGGAACCCTAGTTTGTCTAATCTTTGATTGTAGTTCAATCCTCGAACACTGGGGAAATCATCCTCATTGCTCTCCTCTGCATTGCCGCTGATGTCAGGGTGACCAGAACCGTGTTCAGTACAAGAGCACTATATCAACAACAACAAAATTACATTTGTATAGCGCCTTTCACGTTGGCAGGACGTCCCAAGGTGCTGGAATATAATATAACAATATAATATGTACATAAACACCACCAGATCTCTCTCAGATTCCCCCTTTGGCAAATTCTATGAAGTTCCTTGAGACATCTTCCCAAAGTTAGTATGCAGGTGCAGCAGACAATTAGGAAGGCTAACAGTATGTTAGCTTTCATTATGAAAGGGTTAGAGTAGGGAAGTCTTGCTGCAGCTGGTGAGACCACACCTGGAATACTGTGTGCAGTTTTGGTCTCTTATTTAAGAAAGGATGTACTTGCCTTGGAGGGAGTGCAGCATAGGTTTACTAGGTTAGTATCTGGAATGAGGGAAATGAGTTATGATGATAGGTTGATTAATTTGGGCCTATATTCTCTGGAATATAGGGGATCTATAAGATTATTAAGGGGCACAACAAAGTAGATAGTGGGAGATTGTTTCCCCTGGTTGGAGAATCTAAAACCAAGGTTCACAGTCTTAAAGTTAGGGCTCAGCCCTTTCACACTAGAATCATAGAATCATAGAATTATACGGCACAAAAGGAGGCCATTCGGCCCATCTAGTCTGTGCCAGCTCTTTGAACAGAGCAACTCATTCCCACTGCCCAGCTCTCTCCCTATAACCTAACAGACCTGTTCTCCCTAAATAAAGATCTAATTCTCTGTTAAAAGCTGTTATGGAATCTGCCTCCACCACCTTTTCAGGCAATGCATTCCAGATTCGAACAACCCGCTGAGTGAAAACATTTCTCCTCAGCTTCCCCTCTGCTTCCTTTTAAAATTATTTTAAATCTGTGAGTTGAGAAAACTCACAGAGAAAAAACTTCTTCACTCAGAGGGTGGTGAATGTATGGAATTCTTTATCCCAAAGGGCTGTTGATGCTCAGTCCTTAAACATATTCAAGACTGAGTTAGATAGATTTCTCATTTATAAAGGGATTAAGAGGTATGGGGATAAAGCAGGTAGCTGGAGTTAGAGTAGAATATCAGCCATGATTGAATGGCGGGGCAGGCTCGATGGGCTGAATGGCTACTCCTGCTCCTATTTCTTATCTTCTTATGTAAGTGAAAGGCATTGTATCAATAATGCAAGGATTTTGTTGATATCAGAGGCTGTGCAGTAACTAGACATTACCATCCAGGGGGCGCAAGACACACACAGTGCTCAACATCACTGGTTGCACACAAACCAATCGCACATGAAATCCACACGTCCTTTCCAGCAAGCTCCAAATCCCCCTAACTTCTCCTAGAGTCTCTAGTCTGATGCATGGCTAGTGTAACTGAGTCAGGATAGTATTTTGATAATATTATGGAGTCCTGTAGTTCAGTAATTAGAGAAACTCACCCTAAAAACGAGAGACCTGGGTTCCATTCCCCGCAGGTCAAACCTGGGGCAAGTTTCCTTACTCCACACGCCTGATAATAATTCCTCAAGAGAAAAAAAGAATAATAAGTTGGTTACTTCAATCCACGACTGTTTGTGGGAAACTGCTGTGTGCAATTGGCTGCTGTGTTTCGCTCACAAAATATACCATCAGTTCACTTTGCAGTATATTGTGTGAAGCGCTTGGAGACGTCTAGAAGATTTGAGAAGTGCTGTATTGAAATGCAAGGGAATGAAAGGTTTATTATGAAAAGGAAAGGCTTGGAAGCGTTTCTGGCAATTCTGGTGAGGCCTTTGGCTGACCAGATGATTAACTGACCGCAGTCTCTCCATTCCCCATCCGCCAGGATTGAGGAGATTCTCAATGACTGTATATTTTTGTGTTGCCGAAAAATGTCCGGTTGAACTGTGTAATAACACTGTTGAGTTTGTATTGTATTGTATGGCTCATGGCTGGGCTGATCTAAGCCAGTCAGCAAGTGGGGTGGGGGTGGGGGGCTCGGGGGCTACAATTGGCACCAAATCTTGGCACCATCACGTTTGGTCTTTGAGCTGACAGTCAAGGCTGACACTCCAGCCCAGCAGTCCAACTACATGGCGCCAGCCTTCAGATGGGACGTTAAACCCAGGTCCCATCTGCCTGTGCAGGTGAACGTTAAAGATCTCATAATAATAATCCTCGCATTTGATGTGGGAAAAAGTCTCAAAACGCATTCCGAATATACTGTAAAATTAATTGACTGTATATTTGTGGGCGAAACGTGACAGCCAATTGCACACAGCAGCGTCTCCACAAACAGTTGTGGATTGAAATGATCAATTTTTTTGAGGGATTATTATTAGGCGTGTGGAGTAAGGAAACTTGCCCAAGGTTTCACCCTGACCTGCCTGGATTTGAACACAGGTCTCAGGTTTGTAAGGCGTGTGCTCTAACCACTGAGCTACAGGAGCTCCACTGTTGGAAAAGAGAAGGGAGTATCTCTCTCTCTCTCAGTGTCCTGGCTAACAAACACCCAAATAAAATTGGTCACTCACTCCGTGGCTATTTGAAGGCTATCGAAATGTTCAAACTGGCCACAGTATTTCATCCACAAAATACACAGTCAATTCGCTGTGCAGTGCATTCTTTAAAACGCATTGAGATGTCTCGACGATGAGATAAGGCACTAGATCAAAGAGATAAGGCGCTAGATCAAATGCAAGGATTATTATTATATTGTTCACAAACATACCCACTGCACCTCACCATGTTTCACTCACTCACTCACTCACTCACTCACTCACTCACTCACTCACTCACTCACTCACTCACTCACTCACTCACTCACTCACTCACTCACTCACTCACTCACTCACTCACTCACTCACTCACTCACCCCGTTTTCCCCACCCACATACACGCACCCAGACACATACATGCGTGTGATACAATGTTCACAGACATGCATTGATCAGTTACAATGTCATTTTGAATCCTTTGTTAATTATGCTAATTAACCTAATCTAAATATGCACATTAGGTTAATTGGAAAATAGATTCATTTTAATCGGTATTAAATGCGGCCGGTGTAATTATGCCATTAGAGATAACGTGTTAATGATTTATGCTAATTAACAGCTGGGAAATCACCACAAACTCCACTTTGAGGGCATGGACACAGGCTGTAGGAGTCACAGTAGGATTGAAACTCTGGAACACTCTCCCTTGATCTCTCCATCTTGCCCCCTCCCTCCCCATCTTCAGGTCCTGCCCGAAGACCTTCCTTCCTCTTTGACCATGTCTATGGTATGGTCACCTCCGCCCTCCCCTGAGCTCAGGCCACCGTCACGCGCTCTGGGACGCTATGCTTTGTGGAATCCTGTAGCTCAGTGGTTAAAGCATTCACCTTACAAGCGTGAGACCTGTGTTCGAATCCGGGCAGGTCAGGGTGAAACCTTGGGCAAGTTTCCTTACTCCACACGCCTAATAATAATCCCTCCAAAAAAAGACAACAATAAAATTGGTCATTTCAATCCACGACTGTTTGTGGGACACTGCTGTGCGCAATTGGCTGCCGCGATTCGCCCACAAATATACAGTCAATTCACTTAAAAGTATTTCTGTGAAGCGCTTTGAGACGTTGATATGATGTGAAAAGCGCTGTATCAAATGCAAGGATTATTCTGCATGAGGAGCTCAATATAAATCCAAGTTGTTTTTGTTGTTGTTAAGATGGAGGTGGGGAGGGAATCAGAGTAGATGGAGAGGAGGTGAGATAATGCACTCCAAACCATCCTTCTCCACATCCAACCCAGACCAGGACAAGGGCATGGACTATTCCTCATCTCACAATCTCATACTCCTGCCACGATCTCCACTCCCCCTCTCTGCACACCCATTCTAACCACACCCCCACACACACCTACACACCCCCACACATGCACACACATACATCCATACGTACATACGTATACAAACATACAAGCAGCCCCCGTACATACAGACATAACCACACACCCATAAACACATATCCATACTCACCCCCCACACACACACACACACACACACATCCACATTCTCTCCACCCACACACACATTCACACATACACACATATCCACACCCTCCCCCTCCCCCTCCCACCCACACACACGCAGACACATACACCCACAGGAGCACACACTTAGTGAGTTCAATGCTGTGTAATATTGTTGTCCAGTTTGTGTGTCCCCACAGTTATATAGCGTTAGCCTTTCCACGTTAGCCTTTCTACGTTGTGAATCTTCCTCCTGTAGTGAAGCGAATGTAAACCCTTTGTGGCTCAGAATCTGGGTGTCACCCTCTCGTCTTGACAGGAGTCAAAAAAACATCAGGTGTTCACCCACCCAGAGCCCTGCTCTACCCTGTTTACCCACTCGAGCTCGTGATCCCGAACACCGAACTCAACACTGAGTGTGTTTGATAGCTCTGCTCCATGTGTAATAACAGGACAAATTAATAGAGCCTTCACCAGCTCCCGCCAACAGACAATGAAGTGAGAGACCAATTCCTGCGCAGGTTTGACAGCCAGGACACCAGAGCAGTGACACATCTCCTTTCTAAAGGGATCTTTTACATAATAATAATCCCTGCAGTTGATATTGTACCTTATCACGTCGTTGAGATGTCTCAAAGGCCTTTACATGCTGCACTGTAATGTGGATTGACATACAGACACACAGACACACACAAACAGACAGATAGACACATCCACACAGACAGTGACACACAGATAGACACACAGATAGGCATACACAGACACACACCAAGGACAGAGGGACACACTCAAGACAGACAAATAGACAGACAACAACACCAAAATTATATTTGTATAGCACCTTTCATGTTGGGAGACACATACACACACAGACAGGCACACACACAGAGATTGACACTAACATCTAATAATAATCCTTGCATAATATCAGGGTAAATTTATCTCTCTGGATCAGGGGCTGCCAAACACAGGGCTGGACGAGGACTGAGAGGATAGGAGCCTGCCGACAGGCCACAGCAGACAGAAACACAGACACTGGCTGAATGTTAGTCTGAAAGCTGCCTGAATTATCTTCAATTCAGTCACCCTTTCAAGAAATCCCACAGGCAGCCCTTTAATTATGGCAACGAAGACAAAAATTAATTTCTTATTGGCCTGGAATAAGATTGGATTCGCTTGGTGCCAGTTCTAAATAATTTATTTATCCGCCAAGCACCAAATTAATTTCCTTTTGACAGGAACGTTACTCTGTTCCTCACTGCACAGATGTTGGGCAGCAATTTATTATGTGGTAATACAGACAAATGCTATTTTAAATATTCCACTGACAGGTATTAAAAAGCACATGAAAAATTGCTTTTAATTAGGATGTAACCATATTTAACATTCATTGTGTGGAGATGGGGAAGAAATTGTGCAGCGGCAGAAGAAATAGTCCTTCCCCCCTCCCCCCCCCCCCCCCCCCTCACCACCACATGCTCTCCACCCTCCACAATCCTGACCCCAGCTCGGGTCCGAAATACTGACTGTCCAGCGCCTTGGGACGTCCTCCCGATGTGAAAGGTGCTGTCATTTTGTTTTGTTGTTCTTGTATTCATTTTCCAATGTTCTTTAACTCCGCGGTAAGTCATACCAGAAATGCTGACAGGTTCATTATAATGATACTATATAATATAATACTAATAATCCTTGCTTTTGATATAGCGCTTTTCATGTATTCTTGATGTCTCAAAGCGCTTCACAGCAGCATCCCATAAGCAGTCGTGGATTGAAATGATCAATTTATTATTGGGGGGTTTTCGATGGGACGAATGGCCTCCTTTTGTGCCGTAAGATTCTATGATTCTATGAAACAGTCGTGGATTGAAATGACCAATTATTATTTTTTGAGGGATTATTATTAGGTGTGTGGAGTAAGGACACTTGTCCAAGGTTTCGCCCTGACCTGCCTGGATTCGAACACAGGTCGCATGCTTGCCAACTCTTTGAGCTACCTTATGTCCCGAACTACCCATGTAGTGTATCCCATAATATTATTTCCTAAAAGAAAACTATCTCACCTGTATTTGAAGGAACCAACACTTCCTGCTTCAACCATCTCCCTCAGGAGCCTGTTCCACAGGTTTACTGTTCACTCATTGAATGAGTGTTTCCGTAGATCCATTCTAAATCACTTTGAATTTGTTTTGGATCCAGAGTTTGTTTCTGGCCAAACACCCAATAGTTTTACATTCTGTCCATGGGGAAGGGAACTGCGGATTCCTGTAGCTCAGTGGGTAGAGCGCTCGCCTCGCAAGCGAGAGGACCTGGGTTCGATTCCCCGGGCAGGGAGAAACGTAGGGCAAGTTTCCTTACTCCACACGTCTCTGGTTACATAGCAGTAACTAGGACTCTAGTTAGTCAATTAGCAGATCACTTTGCTGGGGTTAATAATCCCTTCAAAAGATATATTTGGTCACTCAATCCACGATTGTTTGGGCCAATCAGAGGGGAGGCCATTTGGTTCCTTCAAACACAGATGAGATAGTTTTCTCACGCTGAAAGACACTTTAAGACTAATTCGTTTTTGGCATTTGTTAAGTTTTGCGACTTGTTGTTTTTATGTGGCACCCTTTCGAACCAGAAACTGTGAAGTTTAATTATGCGTAACCTACATTTTTATTAAAAAACACAGGAATTAACATTTTTACACGTTCTTATTAGGTTCGTTTAAAAACACACAAAATTTGAACTATAATCTCCTAATATTGTAGTTATTAAATCACGAGGCCGTGATTTGTAACTTAACCACCATTTTGTTTTTATGGTCAGGGGCCTCACAAGTTGGAAGTGGCCCGGGCTTCTCTGTACCTCTGAGAGGGCCTGTCTGTGGGACACTGGCTGCTGCATTTCACCCACAAAATATACAGTCTATTCACTTCACAGTGTATTCTGTGAAGCACTTGGAGATGTCTTGAAGACATGATATCAAATGCAAGGATTATTATTATTATTATTATTATTATTATTAGAACGGATGGATTTCTGTAGGAGAAGCTCCGAATGGTGGGGAAGGCTGTACAATTACACCATACACTTGACATTTCAGTGCAAAGTGCTGTGTCTGGGGCTGAGAGGAGGGGGCAGGTTGGGGCTGTGGAGTGATTTGAAAGCTTCAATTTAACCTTGAGACACAGGGGCCAATCTGAGACAATGCGAAGCTGAGCCTGCACATTAATGACTGGCGTTATGCAGGGTCTAAAAAAAACAGTCCTTTGCTGCTAGTCACACAATATTCCCCTGCGCTGAAAGGTTGCCGGAATATAAAATGTTAGTCTCAGTGTAATTTGCCGAGCCAGCCCTGAAATAAGCAGGCTCCAGGATATGATAAAATTGCTTTCTAGTGCTGAAGGGCTATTAGATCCCCTGCAGTGTCTGACCCAAATGCTTAGGCAAGTCAGGAACTCTGTTATTAAAAACACAGATGTTTTATTACACGCTGTTAAAGTTCGTTCTCGAGAAAAAGAGCTTCGAGACAAGTATCCAAAGCTCTGCTTTCCTCATCCAGTCGGAGGGAGGGTGCGGGGGGGTGGGGGGGAAATCAGCCACATTTCACATCGCATTCAACACGGCTTTGAGAGAGAGTTAACCCTGAATAATACTTTCCAATATGTTGGGCAAGAGGTGAACACCTCGGTGAACACTGATTTCCACACGGCTAGGAAGTGAGTGACCAATTCTATCCGGGGAATTGTTTGGAGGAACCTGTCCTATGGATAAGAAGTCAAACTGAGGTCCATCTGCCTGTTTAGGTGGACATTAAATCACACCATATGGTGTGATTTGAAAAGAGAAGGGAGTTTCCCTCTCCCGGTGTCTTGCTAAACAACACCCCAAATAAAATTGGTCACTATGGGACACTTATACTGGCTGCTGTGTTTGCTTCCAAAACGCAGTCACTACACTCTGCAATATATTCTGTGAAGTGCTTTGAGACCTCTCAACACTCCTATTGTACGGAGCTAACTATACAAAAACAATAGTGATTACTGTTACCGAAAGAGGCTGTTCAGCCTTGCAATCTATAAGAAAACGCTGGTCTTTGGGAACACTGTTTGGAAGTGTCAGCAACAATATCCCAAGACACATACAGTAAACATTGTACACTCACCAAATCCCAATGGGAAACTGATGGGATGGAGGAAATTGGGAATGTGTGGCTCAGGAAGATTGATGGGATGAGTGTTTATCCTTTGGCACCTTAATTGGTTGATTGAACGGTGGGTGAGAGTGATTCAATTGCGGAGGAGCCCTGGAGAATGAACCTTCCCCACAGTTTCTGCAACATCTCTCGAAAAAACAGCTGATCGCAACAAAGATCCTCGTGAAATGCTGATGGAGGCAGTGAGCCTTCGCACAGGGTTAAACACAATCCTATCAATGCCTCAGCAAGCTTAACAGGCTCACATCCGGCACGTGGGGTGTGGGTTTGAACTGTGGAGGGTACAGAATTCCGCAGCAACCCTCCACACCCCACCCCACCCCACCCCCTACCCTCTTTGCACACAATAATGTCCCTCACTCACTTTAAGAGTTCTATAGCTCAGTGGTTAGAGCGCTCGCTTTGCAAGCGATATACCTGAATTTAATTCCAGGCAGGGTGAAACCTTGGGCAACTTTCCTTTTTCCACAGGCCCGATAATAATCCCTCAAAAAATACGATAATAAATTGGTCAGTTCAATCCACGATTGTTTGTGCACAATTGGCTGCCGCGTTTCGCCCACAAATATACAGTCACACTTTACAATCTATTCTGTGAAGCGCTTTGAGACATCTAGAAAACGTGAAAAGCGCTATATCAAATGCAAGCATTATTATTATTATTGATGTGAGTGACCAATTCTATCTGGGATATTGTTGGCCAGAAGATGGGGAGAGATGTGTGTCAGCCTGGCTCAGTGGTAGCTCACTCCTCCCTCTGAGTTAGAAGGTTATGGGTTCAAAGCCCATCTCAAGACCTGGAATCGTATTGTCTAAACTGACACTCCAATGCAGCTGAGGGGGTGAGCTTTGTTGCCAGGGGTGGGGTCATTTGGTTGAGTTATTAAACTGAAATCCTGTGTCACATCTGTTCAAGACGCTATGTTCTTTTGGAATTCCTCTTTCTCCCAGTGTCCTGACCAACCTTCCCCCAAATAAAATTGATCACTTCGGAAGGTGTTTGGCCCTCCAATGTGGTAGTTTGAGGAACACAATGCAAGGTGCTGCTGAGCGACTGTATTTGTGGGAGAAATACGGCATCAAATCTGCACCCAGCAACATCCCACAAACAACCAGGGCCTCCTGCAGCTCAGTGGTTAGAGCGCTCGCCTTACAAGCGTGAGACCCGTGTTCGAATCCAGGCAGGTTAGGGCGGAGCCTTGGGCAAGTTTCCTTACTCCACACGCCTAATAATAATAATCTCTCCCCCCAAAAAAACCCACTATATTAAAATTGGTCATTTCAATCCACGACTATTTGTGGGGACGCTGCTGCGTGCAATTGGCAGACGCGTTTCACCCGCAAATACACAGTCAATTCACTTTATATTCTGTGAAGCGCTTTGAAACATAGATAAGATGTGAAAAAGCGCTATATCAAATGCAAGGATTATTATTATTATTATTATTATTGTGGTCTGACTGAGTGACCAATTTTTCCTCAAACCGGGACATCTGGAGAGAAACAGAAGCATCGATGACAGGAGACCAAAGTCCCTCTAATTCTCCTCCCACCAACCCTAGCAGTCGCTTGACATGTCGTGTCCCAAGCCATACACAGTACTGTATCAACCAGATATTATTTTCCAGCAGAAATCGATCTAATTTGTTCTTGAAACAAACAATATGTTTCTGCTTCCACCGTCTGTCGCTCTTGAAACCCTCTTCTCATTATGAATAATATCACAGCGAAACGTGGCAGTCAATTGTGCGGTGTCCTCCACCACAAGCAGGCGTGGATTGAGTGATCAGATTCTTATTATTTCTTAATAAATATTTATCCCCACAAAAGCGATTCACCAATCGATTAACAACCAGGTTCCTCCTCACTGCTAGGTAAACAGGGACGTATGGAGTACAACACCCCACCAGAGATAATTGAACTCGGTTCCACTTGCTTGCGAGGTGAGTGCTCGAACCACTGAGCTACAGGACTCGGAGAGAGAAAGCCACTGAACAAGGCACAGAGGGTGACACTCAGACCAGGAGCAAGTGGCTAAGATTTCAGACGTTAGAGGAACAAGAGGTCATTGTGAAGCTGTATTCAGCTCCGGAAGGTGTTTGGCTCAACGGTTTTTCCCAGCAGTACATCTCCACAAATGGCTTTTCCTCCCGCTCTTACCCAGTTACCTGTGGGGTCCCCCAGGGATCCATCCTTGGCCTCCTCCTCCTCTTCCTCATCAACACGCTCCCTCTTGAGGATGTCATCCGCAGACATGGGGCACACTTCTACATGGACGCGGATGATTTGCGACTCTATTTCTCTACTTCACTTTGCGACCCCCCCCCCCAGTCCCTTGATGTTCTGCTGGCCTGACTATCAGACGTCAGGAGCTTGTATGAGCGCACATTTCTTGCAGCTGAATGTTGACAAGACCGAAGGACATACTCTTTGGCCATGTCTCCATTCTCAAGGCTCTCACCTCCTCCACCTTCCCGGTCTCCCCCTGAAACTCTCCGAACCTGTGCGCAACCTTGGCGTCCAACTGTCCTTCCTCCCCCACATCCGGTCCCTCACCAGCACCACCTTCTTCCACCTCCGACAGATCGCCCATCTCTGGCAATACCTCACCCCAAAAGCCGCTGAAACCCTGGTCCACACCTTCGTCACCTCATGACTGGACTATTCCAATGCCGTCCTCACCGGTCTCCCCTTCACCACAATCCATAAAATCCTCATTCAAAACTCTGCCGCCCACATACTCACCCGCACCAAACTTCACTCCCCCATTACCCCAGTCCTTGCCAGACTTCACTGGCTCCCTATCCCCAAGAGGATTGACTTCAAGATCCTCACCTTTGTCTTCAAATTCCTCCACTTCTCTGCACCCCCCTACCTCTCTGACCTCCTCTCTCCTCAAACTAGCACCCATTGCCTTCGCTCTACCTGGTCTGGCCTCCTCCATGTCCCCCGAATCCTCCACTCCACCCTCAGCGGCCGGGCCTTCAGCCACTACGCCCTGAGGCTCTGGAATTCCCTTCCTCACTCCCTTTGCCTTGCCCCCTCTCCTCAGCTTCAGGTCCCAGCTAAATACCTTTCTCTTCGACCGCGCCTTTGGTCACCTTTCTACCCCTGCCCCTGGCTCAGTCCCGGGATCCGCTACTGTGAAGCGCTCTGAGACGCCGTCCGGCCTGGAGGGCGCTGTATAAATCCAAGTTGTTGTTGTTGTTCTTCACTAACATGCACATCAACAAACAAACAAAATTACATTTATAGAGCGCCTTTCACGTTGGGAGGAACACAAGTCAAGCACTGACATCCCCACCAAGGGCACGCACACTCTCACGCAGGCGCATGCATAAAGATGGAAGTCACAGGAACATATACACACATGCGCGCGCCTCACACATCAGAACTCACAGATAGGCACACGCACCAGGATTCAATCACACACACACCAGGACTCACAGACACACACACACACACAGTGCGCTGTGGCACAGTTGGCCCTGGCTGACACCCCACTGCTCTGAAGGAATTTCTATCACTGAAACAAATCAGCTGTGAACAGGAGTAACAACTGGCACTGTCAGCAAGTCAATATATTTCTTGTTAAACCACATAAAAATGGTCTTTTAGCCTGTCACTGCCGTTATCTGTGGGAGAGCAGTGTAAGTGATTCTGCCACTCACTGTTGCCAAGCCTCTGTCAGCTTACAGCTGTTTAACCTATTCCTACCCACACTACAACAAAAACAGCAACCACATTACATTTATAGAGCGCCTTTCACGTCGGGAGGAAGTCCCAAAGCGCGGAACAGTCAGGACGAGACTCAAGCAAGGGAGAGTGGCAGGGTGGTGGTGGGGGTGGGGGGGGTGGGGGAGGGTGGGGGGGGGGGAGGTGGGGGAGAGAGTAAGGAGGGAAGGGAGAGAGTTGGCAGGCACGTTTGAAGAAGAGGGTATTGAGACCGGCCTTGAAGGAGGTGAGGGAGGGAGCGAGGGGAAGGGACTGTGGGATGGAGTTACAGAGTGTGGGGGCAGAGAGGCTGAAACCCCGTCCGCTGATGGTAGACTACAACGACAACAACAGCAACAGCAAAAATACATTTGTACAGCGCCTTCCACGATGCGGGGACATCACGTTTCAGAACCTCTCACGTGTGTCAATTAACACGTCGCAAACTTTACCTTGAGGCTAAAAGTTTTAGCCTGTTCATAAACTCATAGAATATTACAGCCCAGAAGGAGGCCATTCGGCCCACCGTGCCTGTGCCGGCTGTTTGGAAGAGCTCCCCAATCAGTCCCACTCCCCCCGCTCTCTCCCCATATCCTTACGTGTTTTTCCTTTACAAGTCCCTTCTGAAAGTTGTTGTTGAATCTGTTTCTACCGACCCTCTCTAGCTACGCATTCAAGACTGTAACAGCTCACTGTGTTATTCCTTAAATGAAATATTTGACTAAGAAAGAGAAACAGGTTGAGGTGTACTGTCATACCTGTATTCCATACCCTTTCTCTGACCATATTTCATCCCTACTCATATCGGGTTCCTGTGGCTCAGTGGTTAGAGCACTTGTCTTGCAAGCTGGGGAAACCAAGCTGGGGAAACCTGTGTTCGAATCCAGGCAGGTCAGGGCGAAACCTTGGGCAAGTTTCCTTACTCCTCACGCCTAATAATAATCCCTCCAAAAAACCCACAATAATAAAATTGGTCATTTCAATCCACGACTGTGTGGGGGACACTGCTGTGTGCAATTGGCTGCCGCGATTCGCCCACAAATATACAGTCAATTCACTTTACAGTATATTCTGTGAAGCGCTTTGGGACGTTGATAAGAAGTGAAAAGCGCTGTATCAAATGCAAGGATTAATAATAATGATAATAATAATATTGTTGCCCTATATATGAGGTGGTTTGGTTTGGGGGCAAATTGCCCTTTCATCTCTCAGACCCCAGCTTGGATTCCACTGAGCTTGAGTTTCAGGCATCTATCTCATTAATTATCTCTCTCGTTAATTATCGCTCTCGTTAATTATCCATCTCGAGAGAATGAGAAGGAAGCTTGCGACTGCGCAGGGAGCAAGGGAGTCAATATACAGTATAATGCAAGTTCTTTTTCATCTTTGCATTTGATGAAATTGTCAAAAACACTACATTGTTAAAACACTACACGGGGAATTGCTGTCAGCAACTGTGCATTGCGTTGGCAAACATGGCAGCCAATTTATACTCAGCAAGGTGCCACAAACAGCTACAAAGTGAATGACCAATTTTGTCTGGCAGGTTGTTAGCCAGCACAGTGAGAGAAACTCTGTTCTCTTTCCAACAACAAAATTACATTTGTACAGTGCCTTTCACAACACGAGGACGTCCCAAGCCACAGTATTCTGGACCTGAGCTGACGATAAGGATTGGGGAGGGTGGAGGGCAGGCGGGGAAGGAGGTTGATTGACATTATGTTCAGAGAGGAGGGTCTTGAGGTGGATCATGAAGGAGGCAAGAGATGGGGTGAGGTGGAGGGATTGTGTTCCAGTGGGTGGGGACAGAGTGACTGAAGTGGGGTGAGTGAGTTGCGGGATGTGAAGCAGGTTGGTAGGGACTTTAGGAGGTTGGGAGTTATATGGTCATAGAGTTTAGTGAGGTAGAGGATACGGGCTGCAGAGATCTGGATGATCTGCAGCCTGCAGAGGGAGCGGTTAGGAAAGCCAATGGGAGCTTTAAGGAACGTAAGGAACTGAACTGATGGTTGCCTGTAGTGTAATGGGCAGTGCACTCGCCTCGCGTGTCAGCGGACAGAGTTTTGTGCCGTAAAATTCTATGAATCTATGAATCTAACCCATGACTATTTGCGGGACACTGCTGTGTGTAATTCGCAGCTGCGTTTTATCCAAAATTTATAGAGTCCATTGACTTTACATTGACTGTAGCTCGCTGGTTAGAGCACTGACCTTACAAGTGAGGGACCTGGGTTCGATTCGAGGCGGGGTGAAGCCTTGAGCACGTTTCCTTACTCCACACGCCTGATACTAATCCCTCAAGAAAAAACTCAATAATAAATTGGTCATTTCAATCCACGACTGTTTGTGGGGACACTGCTGTGCGCAATTGGCTGCCGCGTTTCTCCCACACATACCCAGTCAATTCACTTTGCAGTATATTCTGTGAAGCGCTTTGAGATGTCTCAGTGACACAAATAAAGAGCGATATCAAATGCAAGGATTATGATTATTAACGGCAGCTTTAAACCCCCAATTTAAAGCTGGAGAGAGGAGGGGGAGCCTTCCACTAATCAATGCAGCGCTGACTGAAGAACTGAAGGCAGGTTTTGTGGAGCCTGATCTGAGGCTAACTTTCCAACCAAAGAGACTTGCGGTGGCAGTTTAACAAGTGTTGCAAAACAACCTCATTTTCACAGAACTCCTCCTAATTAGAACAAAATTGCCAAACAGCTGGTGTTAGCTGTAAACAGAAGCGCAGCCTGTAAGGAAATAAAATAGAATTAATCACAAGCACAGAGGCAGTAAAACCAACGTAAGGTAGGGGAGGAGGGAAGCTACAGAACCAGAAACCGTATCCTCTGTCTACAAACGCTGAAGTCACACAGCTTTGCCTGCATTTACTGGCCAAGGTGTCACAGTGATGGATGAGTGTGTAGAATGCAAAGCCCAGAAGGATTGAGGACTCAGATAGTGTCAAACTCGTAAGGGAATCTTTAGAGAGAAACGCATAAATAGAGTTTTTCACCAGCACTCTACTCTTACCTTGCCCCACTCCACCTCCGATCTGTCTAATGGGCCAAATAGCCTCCTCTCACGCTGTGAATGTCTATGATCCGATGATCAGCCACTAGGCCCCGAAGCTCTGGAACTCCCTTCCTCACTCCCTTCGCCTTGCCCCCCCCCTCCCCCCCCCTTCCCTTCAGGTCACAGCTTTCTCTTCGACCGCGCCTTTGGTCACCTTTCTAACCCTGCCCCTGACTCGGTCCCGGGATCCCGGGTTACTGTGAAGCGCTCTGAGACGCCGTCCGGCGTGGAGGGCGCTGTATAAATCAAAGTTGTTGTTCTTGTTGTTGTTGTATTGATTCCTTCTGGTTCTGCCCTCACCATCAGCGGGTGAGATAGCAGCCACTTTCCTGCTGCCATGCCTGGTCCTCCCCTCCAAACTGTATCTCCACCTCCACCGCTGGATCCTCCGTCTCTGTCTTCCAAACCCAGCTAAAGACTTTGGTCTGTTTCCCTCTCCCACCTCCAAGCCTCCCAACTCCCTCTTTGTGCAGCACTTTACGAGATGTTGTAAAGTGATTTACAATAAAAATTGTTATCCAAGAGATTTCCCAATGTGTAAGTCAGCCTGGAATGTCAGCCACGTTTCGCCAACAAAATATACTGTCAATTCACTTTACAGTTTATTCTATAATCTGTGGGTTTTCTGTGAAGCGCTTTGAGGCATCTCAAAGATGTGATAAAGAGCTATATCAAATGCGAGGATTATTATTATTATGTCAACCGTAGTGCAAACGCGGTTTACCAAATTAGACCATCAACAGCCCAAAGACATTGCTGCGATATCCGAATGCTTTTCCCTCAAATTAAAAAACGTTTGCTGGGCACTGTTTGACAAGGTCAGTGCCTCTCTTAAAAAAAACATTGAGGCAGAACGCAAAAAGTGTAATGGATTCAAATAAATGTGACATAGAAAAAACACCAGCGACACTCGGTCTCCTCTCCAGAGCACGGTCGGCATCACAGCAATTCTTTCTTATCAATTAGAAAGTAGTTTTGCAACAGCAGTTTGATGTGCGGAGAGGCTCCGTGTAATGCACATCTAATAGATCTCTGAATTTCTGTGCCTGCTCAACTGTGTCTCCATCGTTCGGAGCTGTGATTTATTCATGGCTTTCATTCCCACAGTCACTCTACTTTGATCTCGGTGAAGTTCCACGCTGATGATTGGAGGTCACCCATCTCGAGCCAGTTACAGTTCTTTCACACAACAACTTATTAATAACAATAATAGGAATAAATCCTTGCATTTGATCCGATGTCTTTTCACGTCATCGAGATGTCTCAAAGCACTTTGCAGGTGAAGTGCAAAGTGACGTGTCTGTTTGTACTGTATTTTGTGGGCGATTGTAATTCTAACTTGCAGTTATACAGCTCCTTTCACGTGCGATACAAGTCACAATGGCCTTCAACAAAGGCATGGGATGCGGGGGTGGGGTGGGGATGGTGGGGGGTCGCTGAGCAGGGAGGAACAGAGGGGCAGTTGCTGGTGTTGACCAAAGGACATTCAAAGAGAATTCGCTGGTGTCAAACTCTTACATCAAGAGTAAATTTCAAAGCATTGAAACATAGGAGCACAGGAATTAGGAGCAGGAGTAGGCCATTCGGCCCCTCGAGCCTGCCCTTCCATTCAATAAGATCATGGCTGAACTTCTAACCTAACTCTATCTGCCCGCCTTTTCCCCATATCCCGCAATCCCCCTATCCATTAGAAATCTATCAATCTCAGTCTTGAATACGTTCATCTACAGCCTTTTGGGATAGAGAATTCCATAAATTTACTACTCTGAGTGATGAAGTGTTTCCTCAACTCAGTGCAAAAAGACTGACCCTAATCTTAAGCCTGTGACCCCCTAGTTATAGAACAGTAGATTCATAGATTCATAGAATTTTACGGCACAAAAGGAGGCCATTCAGCCCATCTAGTCTGTGCTGGCTCTTTGAAAAGAGCGATTCAATCCCACTGCCCTGCCCGCTCCCCATAGCCTAATAGACCTGTTCTCCCTAAATAAAGATCTAATTCCCTTTTAAAAGTTGTTATCGAATCAGCCTCCACCACCTTTTCAGGCAATGCATTCCAGATTCGAACAACTCGCTGAGTGAAAACATTTCTCCTCAGCTCCCCTCTACTTCGCCTTGAAACTATTTTAAATCTGTGACCACGAGTCACAGATTCACCCACGAGTGGAAATAGTTTTTCTCTATTTGCCCTGTCGAAACCCCTCATGATCTTATAAACCTCTATTAGGTCTCCCCTCAATCTTCTCTGCTCCAGAGAGAATAACCCTAGCCTATCTAGCCTCTCCTCATAGCTGAAGTCCCTCAATCCTGGCACCATCCTAGTAAATCTTCGCTGCACCCTTTCCAATGCCTTCACATCCTTTCTGTAGTGTGGTGACCAGAATTGAACACAGTATTCCAGCTGAGGCCTCACCAAAGTCCTATAGAGGTTAGTCAGCACTTCCTGACTTTTGTACTCTATACCCCTATTTATAAAGCCTAGTATCCCATATGCCTTCTTAACAGCCTTGTCTACCTGTCCTGCCACCTTCAACGAGTCACTAACACAAATCCCCAGGTCTCTCTGTTCCTTCACACCATTTAAAATTGTACTATCTAGCCTATATTGCCTCCCTTCATTTCTTCTCCCAAAATGCATCACCTCACACTTCTCTGCATTAAACTTCATCTGCCATGTGTCTGCCCACTTTACCAATTTATCTATATCCTCTTGCAGATGGCTACTATCCTCCTCACTATTTACTATTCTCCCTAACTTAGTGTCATCTGCAAACTTGGAAACTGTACTCCGTACACCCAAGTCCAGATCATTGATCTAGATTACAAACAGCAATGGTCCCAAAACCGATCCCTGTGGCACACCACTGCTCACTTCCCTCCAATCTGAAAAACAGCCGCTCACTACAACTCTCTGCTTTCTGTCTCGCAGCCAGTTGTGGATCCACGCTGCCACTGTCCCTTTTACGCCATGGGCCTTTAATTTCATAATAAGTCTCTCATGTGGCACGGTGTCAAATGCCTTTTGAAAGTCCATGTAAACTACATCAACTGCGCTACCATTATCCACCCATTCTGTTACCTCATCAAAAAATTCTATCAGATTTGTAAGGCAAGATTTGCCTTTAACAAATCCATGTTGACTGTCCTTTATTAGCCTATATCTTTCTAAGTGAAGATCTACCTTGTCCCTGATTATGGACTCTAGAAGTTTGCCCACTACCGAAAGTTCCCAACCTTTTTTTTTGCTGCGACCCTAAATTGGCCACCAACATGTCCTCCCGACTGCGTAACTGAAGCGAAGCGAAGCCAAAGACTCTTTCTCTTTTGTGGACTCAGCGCAATTCATACAAATTGGTCGGCAGTGTCGCCTCGGGTACTTTTTAGCATTAAAAAAACAAAACATTTTTTTCTGATGACCCTTCGTGACCCTACCCAGGAACCTCCGCGACTCTGATTTGGGTCGGGACCCGAGGTTGGGAACCACTATTACGGATTCTCCCACCAGGGGAAACAGTCTCCCACTGTCCACTCCGTAGGAGCGGCAAAGCTGTGTAGGTTTAGCTGGTTGCACCCCAGCAGTAACTGCCCCAAACCTTAGCTCCTGTTTAACCTGCGCGGATTGAGAGACCACATTCCATTCCAGAACCCAGGGAGATTCCCAAGTGAAGGTTTCAAACACAAAACTCAGTCTGGGTTGGAATATTGCTAAACATTATGATGGCTGCCCCTGTCTATCTCTGGCTCCTACCCTACACTGTACAAAGGTATAATAATAATAATCCTTGTATTTGATACAGCGCTTTTCACATCTTATCAACGTCTCAAAGCGCTTCACAGAATATATTGTAAAGTGAATTGACTGTATATTTGTGGGTGAAACGCGGCAGCCAATTGCGCACAGCAGCGTCCCACAAACAGTCGTGGATTGAAATGACCAATTTTATTATTGTGTTTTTTTTGGGGAGGGATTATTATTAGGCGTGTGGAGTAAGGAAACTTGCCCAAGGTTTTGTCCTGATCTGCCTGGATTCGAACACAGGTCTCACACTTGTAAGGCGAGTGCTCTAACCACTGAGCTACAGGAGCTCCACTTTCACACGACTAGCCAAAAACAAATCGAGCTGTGAGCTCCAGTGTGAGGTTAAGGGGCACTCAGTTATAAAATAAATAATCCTTGCATTTGATGTAATGACTTTTATGTTGTCGGGGCATCTCAAAACACTTCAAGCACATTACGCTGTGTATTTTGTGACATTTAGCCCTGGCAGCCAGCACTGCACACAGCAGTGTCCCTCAAACGTACAAGGAGTGAGTGAATGACTAATGTTATTTGGGTGATTGTTGGCCAGGACACTCAGGAGAGAGAGAAACGGCCTTCGCTTTTCGAATAGTGCCACATGGGATCTTCAGGATCCACCTGAGCAGGTAGATGGGTCCTGGGTTTAATGTCTCATCCGAACGTCAAGTCTTTCTCTCTCAGACTGTGGTGTATGGTTCTCCCTAACGTTGGGTTTTATAAATGATTCTCACTGGGTGAGAACGCACAGCTCCCGTCTGCTGCCAGACTGAAGAATGTGGCGCTGACCAGGCTTTGAAATGTTTCTGTCAAAATCTTTTCCTTCATCGGAATTCCAGATTAGATCGGTGTTGTGATTGATCTCCCACCTCACGGTAATAATGGCTGATGTGTTGCGGCACAACTCATGATTGATGGTCGGCTTTTCAGAGTGGTGGGGTGGGTGATGGGGGGAGTGGGGGCGGCGGGGATGTGGAGAATGAGTCACAGCCGACCAAACAGGCTCAGAATCAGCCCTGTTTAGATGCTGTGTCTGCAGAGGTTGATGTAGTGAATCGCACACCGGGGGATGTAATGGGATTATAGATTGGTCTCTGTAACAGCCCAGAGAAAAACAGGTCATTATACATAACAGCGTCGGAGTTTGACTTTCCATGAGATGTTGAATCCATTTTGGAGCCGTCTTAATACTTTAAGAAAATCAGGGTCGCAAGATTGGACTGGAGGTAGGCAGCTCTACAGTCTTCGATCTCAACCCTCAGGAGCTCACCCTCCTGCCCTCCCATTTACAGCTTTAAGTACGTTGGAGTTCAGAGCATTCACCTTGCTAGTGAGAGGAACCGGGTTCGATTCCCGGGCAGAGCGAAACATTCGGCAGTTTTCCTTACTCCAGACACCTGTTTACCCAGCAGGAAGCAGGAACCCAGTTGGTGGATCACTTTTCCAGAGGTAATCATACCTTCAAAAAATAATAATCATAATTTGGTCACTCAATCCATGAATGTTTGCGGGACACTGCTGTGCACACTTGGCTGCCTGTTTGAACTGCAAAATATACAGTGAATTCACTTTACCAATATACTCTGTGAAGCATTATCACGTCTACGAGAAGTCTCGAAGTGTTGCGCAGAATAGACTGTAAAGTGAATTGACTGTACATTTTGTGGGTGAAGCACAGTAGCCCATTGCGCACAGATGTGTCCCACAAATAGTTGTGGATTAAGTGAATTCTTATTATTTTTCTGTGGGATTATTACCTCCAGAAAAACGATTATTACCTCTAGAAAAACAATTCGCCAGTCGACTACCAATCGGTTTCCTACTTTCTGCTGGATAAATAGAGGAGTGTGGAGTAAGGAAAAGTTCCCAATATTTTGCCCTGCCTGGGAATCGAACCCAGGTCCTCTCGCTTGCGAGGCAAGTGCTCGAACCACCGAGCCACAGGGCTGAACCGCACTGTGATGCCTGGACTCAAATAATAATAACTTCAGGAACTACATTGCTTGGTGGAGTTGGGCATGCGATTACGCTATACCTTTGACAGCTTTCCAAATTGAAACAGACCAGAAGCAGATTTCTCTACACACATTACATTGTGAAGGTGGATTGCTTTAACTGATACTCCCCACGGTCGGGCACTGTGTCCATGTAATTCGGCTGATCTCAGCACTATATACTCTCTAATTACACTTAACCTCAGGGGGATTGGGCTCTGTAACTCCATCGTTCCCCTGCCTTTTTTGATAGCTTCTCCTGTGCACCATTACAATGAGGAGTGATGAAATGCTCAGGGTCTGAGTGTATCATTGAGCCTCTCCATCCTTTGATGCTCACTACACGGCTTCTGTTAAAGGTGCAGGTCACATCAGCATCTCATGGCTTGTCTGTCAGTTTCTAGCACTTATTGGAACCATGGAAATGGACTGGATTTGACTCTACATGAATGTGCGGCTACTTGACACAGCGACAAAAAACACCATCAGGTGAACTTGCCTTCAGTTAGTCCAAGTGGTGGGGGTCCCACCCTTTTGGCTGCCGTGGGTTGGATGCTCTATTTGAGAATTGTACACTGGCCTGAAATTCAATACTTTTGTGTTTCCCTTCCAGGAACATAACAAAACATTTAATTAGAAGAATAAATAATAATACTCACATTTGATATAGCGCTTTTCACATTTTCTAGACGTCTCAAAGCGCTTCACAGAATATACTGTAAAGTGAATTGACTGTATACTTGTGGGCAAAACGCAGCAGCCAATTGCGCACAGCAGCGTCCCACAAACAGTTGGGGATTGAAATGACCAATTTTATTATTGTGTGTTTTTTTATTATTAGGCGTGTGCGAGGAGTAAGGAAACTTGCCCAAGGATTCGCCCTGACCTGCCTGGATTTGAACAGAGGTCTCACGTTTGTAAGGCGAGCGCTCTAACCACTGAGCTGCCGGACTTTACAGGTTATGGAGGGAGCGAGTGGGCAGATGCAATGTATGGAGGAAGTTGGGTGGGGAGGCGGAGGGATGGGAGGGGGAGGGGGAATTTCTAGTTAGACCACCATGACTTTAGATGAACAATCCAGGTTCTGCGCCTAATACTTTAAGTGTTAGGAATTAGCTGACTGCTTCCCTCCAGGGAGACCTCGCACATTCCATTCCAACAATCTCTCTCTGGGATTTCCATGTGCAGGTGGGTTGCATGGAATCCTCGGTTTGGGTTGGAAACTGTTAAGCACGGGGATGAGTTTCAGGACATGTCAGACACCAGAAAAAAGAATCCAGGGAACGTCAAACTTTTCAGACACCTTTGTGCAAATTTGCCTCCAAATACATCACAGGTCACTACACTTTGCAGGAAATCCTGAGGAGCGCTTTGAGATGCCTTCCTGATGTGAAAGGCGCCATATCAAACGTAAGAATTATTATTATTTTATTAATGTTGGCCATATGTCCATAAACATTGGGCAAGTTTTCTTATTCCACACATACGCACCTCTGTTTACTCCCTAGCAGTAAGTAGGAATCCGGTTGTGGGTCGATTGGCCGATCACTTTCTTGGGGTAATAATCTGTACCCAATAACCCAATAATTGGCTGTAGCGTTGCGCCCACAAAATACACAGTCGCAACACTTTACAGTATATCCTGTGAAGCACTTTTAGACGCCTCAAAAACTTGTTAAGACGCCCGATCGAACATGAGAATGATGATTAATATTATTACCCGCTCAAATGCAGCCACAGCTCACAGCGAGGCAGGGAAGAGAGGGTGAATGAACTGTATAACATTTAGAGGCTGCTAACGACCTTCCCATGGAACTGAAGTCTTGTTACCCACATAGCAAAATCTTTCACAAACTAATCAATAGCTTCTACAGAGACTGTAGCGGAGTCTCGGGCTGACCAAAGCTAACAGTTATCCTGTTAGGAGCCCCAAGCCTCACTGGCCCAATGACTGATGTCAACACAAGCTGTCCAGCCATCAATTATAGCTGATAAAGATCACAACTATGTCAAAAGGCAGATTAGTCAGTGTGTCAGTATTATTATTCAATGTGTAAAGGGAATACATTACTCAGTGGAGCTGGGATTTTGCCTGCAAGACTCTATTTAGCAATGCAGACAAACAAGGCAAGCATCGATTCTGTGGAAGGCAGTAAAATAACAGGTATTTGACTGGAAAAGAGACTGTTATGATACACGAAGGCAGTGATATTCCATCAGTCAGTGTGAATAAAGTCAATGGCCATTGATCAGGCTGTTTACTCTTGGTCTCCGGATCAATTAAAAAACTTGGTAACTGCTCAAACTCTGCTAAGTGATCTGCTCTTGTGATTTATGATATCAATACCAACTCGCTTCAGCATCCCCGTTACCCCACGAGTAATATCCTGGCATCCTGAGAGGCTGATAAATATCTTGCGACTTCCAATATCGCAAAGGTCTTAGAGCATCACATACGGTGAGGCTGCTAATTGGGGAAGGCGGAAAAGTTTAGTAACGAGCGCTGGCACTGAGCGCACAGGGCTACTGTCGCTGGGAGGAACGCTGATGTGTCAGCCTGGAGGCAGTGGGTAGCGCTCTCACCTCTAACTCTGAAGGTCGTGGGTTCAAGCCCCAAGTCAGGACTTTAATCTCGCCATCTAGGTGTGTTGTGTTGCTGTGTTGGAGGTGACTGCCTTTGGGTGAGATGTGAAAGCGAGTTGCTGTCTGCTCGTTCACATTTAGGAGGATATTAAAGGCACTATTTAAAAACAGAAACAGTTTCTCTCTCCCGGCTGATGTCTTGGCCAACAATTCCCGTCAAATAAAATTGGTCGTTTGCTTCATGGCTGTTTGTGGGACGTCGCTGTGTGCAAATGGGCTAACAGGCTGCCCTACAGGCAAATACACAGCTACTACACTTTACAGTAAGATCCTGTCAAATGCTTTGAGACATGTTGTCAACGTGATGCGCACACTATATTAAATGGCGAGATTGATCTCATTCTCTTTTAAAAGGTAGTTTGTATTCTGCTTGAGTGGTCGGATATATTTACTGCGGTCAACTCTCTTTTATCATTCCCCCTCCTTACCAAAAGTAACAAGAATAAATCGGAAAAAAATATTAATTTGGTAACTCAATCCACGGTTGTTTGAGGGGCATTTGCTGTGCGCCATCGGCTGCCGTGTTCCGCCCCACAAAACATACACTCAGAAAACATACGATTGACTCTGCAGTATATTTCTGTACACTATATTCCCAAGAACGTCTCTAAGCGCCCTGGGATGTCCTTCCCACGCGAAGTGCGCTATACAAGTGTAATTTGCTGCTGTTGTCACTGTGAGACGTCTCGAAGACATGATAAGGAGCTTGATCAAATGCAAGTATTATTTCCACAATTAGCATGAAGTGCCGGGGAGTAGGTTTGCCTCTTTACTGGTGTGACTGGGCTGCGATCGCTCATCCCTGTGGCCCCAGGCGACGGGAAGGTGATGAATCTCCCCCCTGTCAGTCCTGTAAACACGGGCTCTGGTTGTGGTGGGGAAGTTGGCCGCAATATTTTCATGGAGCGATTTACACAGTGAAAGCTCCCGGGGTTTAAATAGATTTGAACGGCAGGCTCCATATTTCATGAAGGCATCAGTTACCTTCTCATTACTGGTCTTGTAAATTTCACAGAATGTAACGTGTCTATTTTGTGAGCGAAGCTTGTAGGTCTCAGGCTTGTAAGGCGAGCGCTCTAACCGCTGAGCTACAGAAGCTCCAAATGGCCTCCGCCTGTCTCAAAATACCGCAGCTCTCTCTAACATACCTGTGTCAGTAACAGCGACAGTGAGACACAGAGGGTTTAGCAGCTGTCAAAAAGTTCTAGTGAAATGGAACATCTGCTCCTCATAATTGAGCGAGGATCGGTTGAGAGTTGTTTACAGACCCAGGGCTCACAAGCCGGTCCCCCCCCTCTCCTGTCAGCCGTCGCCGACCGAGTGCGGGGATTGTGAGACAGCAGGAACCATCCCCATTAATAAACTTACACAAGGAAACAAGGCAGCTTTCCTCACAATAATGAGGGTCTCTGAGAGAGAGGGGGGGGGGGCTCTCAGTCTCCACCCACCCCCTGCATTTTGGTTGACATTTAGCTTCACTTCTCCAGCTTGTCCCTGTGTATAATCAAGATAATAATTTGATATGGCAACTTATCGCTTTGTTGAGAGTGAATTGCCTGTATATTCTGTGGGCGAAGCATGCATTGGGGACAGCAACGTCCCACAAACAGCCGTGGGTTGAGTGACCCCCATCATTGTTATTTTTTGGTCCCTGGTCTCCAACCACCACCACCAACACCACCACCAACAACAACAAGATTACACTTGTATAGTGCCTTTCATGTCAGGAGGACATCCCAAGGCGCTGGACAGTCAGTGCTTCAGACCCGAGCTGAGGACAAGGTGGGGTGGTGGGGGAAAGGGGTATTAGGAGTTGCCGATGGGTCCATCGAAGAGGAGAGTCTTGAGGCGAGATTTGAACAAGGCCAGGGAGGGGGCGAGACGGAAGGACTGCGGGATGGAGTTCCAGAGGTTGAGAACGAGTTCTGAATACGAAACAGGGACATTCACTTTACAGTATATTCTGTCAAGCGCTTTGAGACGTCGGAAGACGTGAAAAGTGCTAAATCAAATGCAGGGATTATTATTATCTCAACACATGCCAGAGTGAGTTGAGCCATCACTCTCCGCCCCCCCCCCCCCACCCCACCCACCCCACCCACTGTGATATCACTCCCCCCCCACTGTGATATCACTCCCCCCCCCCACTGTGATATCACTCCCCCCCCCACTGTGATATCACTCCCCCCCCCACTGTGATATCACTCCCCCCCACTGCAATATCACTCCACCCCCCCACTGTGATATCACTCCCCCCCCACTGTGATATCACTCCCCCCCCACTGTGATATCACTCCCCCCCCACTGTGATATCACTCCCCCCCCACTGCGATATCACTCCACTCCCCCCACTGCAATATCACTCCACCCCCCCCACTGCGATATCACTCCCCCCCCCCCCCCCCCCCCCCCCCACTTCCCTCTGCGATACCACACGCTCCCACATCACTTGACCTCACACTCTGCAACCCCCCACTCCCCCAGACTGTGTCCCCCTCACCACCCCCCGCCACCCCACCGGCCTGGAAGCACAAACCAGTTGCTTGGGTGGGGGGGGGGGGGGGGGGGGGGGAAACACACAATGATTGTTACCACTCGTTAATACTCGTTCATCCCAAACTCTAGTGGGAAGCTTGCCAAACACCGCTTTCAATGGTAAGCTGCGCAGTTGAAGTTGGTTAAAACCCAACATACACAAGCCGAGGCTCCTTTGTCTCTAGTACCCTCTAGTTGTCAATAATTTTATAATGTTACCGGTACTCTCATGTGTTACAGAAGAACCTCGCGCCTGGTTATTAACAGAACGGTACAAACTGGCAGCACCGTCCATTGCAAAGTGAGAGGTTTATATTGGGAGACACACCGAGATGCAGAGGAGGGACGACACAACACAGTTAACATCGCAAAGAGAGCAACAACAACAACAGCAGCACGATTACACTTGTATAGAGCCTTTCATGTCAGGAGGGCGACCCAAGGCACTGGACTGCTTCAGACCCAAGCTGAGGACATGGGGTGGGTGGGTTGGGTGGGGGGGAGAAGGAGTTGGCAATGCAAGAGGGACATACACAGTGATTTTGTAGATGCAGACAGAGTTAGGAAGCGGCCTCAGAGACACATGCATACATAAAAGTAGAGACACATACTAACACAGGCGACCTCACTTCCATACTGTTTTATATCCTCAATGGCTTTGGTGCCTGTGAGTTTGAAGATTGCTGTACAGTACTGCATTACTATTTCAGTTATATTATATTGCTATATTAATAATTAAGTGTATTATTATATATAGATAATATGTTATATTGATATTATAAATATACTATATTGCAGTTATATTGCTCAAAATAATAATTTGGTCACTCAAACCACGACTGTTTGTGGGACGCTGCTATATGCAAATGGCTGCCGCGTTTCGCCCACATAATACAGTCACTTCACTTTACAATATATCCTGTGAAGCGCTTTCATCCTCTCTGCCCCCACTCTGGAACTCCATCCCACAGTCCCTTTGTCTCGCTCCCCTCCCTCCCTCACCTCCTTCAAGGCTGGTCTGAAGACCCTGCTCTTCGACCATTGCCTTCTGCTGCCCTCCCAACTCTCTCCCTCCCCTCCTAACTCTCTCCCGCCGCTTCCCCCTACCCTGCCCCTCTCCCTTGCTTGGGTCCCTGTTCAGCGCCTTGGGACGTCCTCCTGATGTGAAAGGCGCTCTATAAATGTAATTTTGTTGTTGTTGTTGACAGTCTCTCCAGACAGTTTGGTGGGACAGGTTCCCATGGGAGCTGATCTGTCATGAGTGACCTTGCCTGTGGAGTGGTTACTGTGTGTGAGACCTGACAGCCTTAGAGTATTGTGGGCAGGGTGTTGGGGACACAGATCCTGCCCCACCTGACTATGGGTACATTTCAAGGAGGAGGCATTGGACAGCAATCAGGAACAACATCCCTGTCTCAAATTGTGACAAAGTGTTAACAACAACAACAACAACAACAAAATGACACTTGTATAGAGCCTATCACGTCATGAGGACGTCCCAAGGCGCTGGACAGTCACTGTTTCAGTGAAGCCGGAGGTTGGGGGGGAGGGAAGGGGGGGGATTTGGAGCTGCCAATGGGTCCATCGAAGAGGAGGATCTTGAGGCGAGACTTGAAGGAGGCCAGGGAGGGGGCGAGGTGGAGGGTCTGCGGGATGGAGTTCCATTGGTTGGGGGCAGAGTGACTGAAGGCTCTCCCGCCAATGGTTGGACGGGTGGGTTGGGGGACGTGGAGCAGGACAGAGCCTGCTGAGCGGAAGGAGGGGGGGGACAGGTTGGTGAGGGGATACAAGGTCACAGATGTAGGGTGGGGCGAGGCTGTGGAGGGCTTTAAAGTTGATATTCTAGTTCAACTGAAAGCCATGCTGAACACTCCCGTTCAGGTGGTTGGCTGCCAAAACTCTTGTGAATTCAAAAATAGGCTTCAAAAAGTGATAAAGATGCTAGAGAAAGGCGAGGAATTGCTATAATAATGTGACTGCTCTGCCTATTGTGTAGTAGCTTACATAGGGGCAGTGCTCCACAGTGCTGATGACAGTGGTAGCGGGGGCTGGGGGAGGGGGGAATGGGGAAGAGATGGGGAGAGGGGGTGAGGGAGAAGGAGCGGGAGGGAGGGGGAGAGGGAGGGGGGAGATTGTTGGAGAGGGAAGAGGGGTGGTAAAAGGCATCTGGCAACAGTTTTGGAAACAGCTTGAAATGTTGATCTCACGGTTGCCCTGGTAAAGCACTGAGCTGTGGTTTTGATGCAGGTTGAAACCTACGCATTGTCCATCCACCTGGCTTTTCAAAGTACGGAAGTAAAAGCTAATGGAGACCTGTGGCAAAGGCCTTGCTCCTTCCACACTCAGTAGCTTGAAGATTCAATGGAGAGATGCAGTGCTTACAATAGGACCTGCTAAGGTGTGTCAGCCTGGCTCAGTGGGAAGAACTCCTGTAGCTCAGTGGTTAGGCAGGTCAGGGCAAAACCTTGGGCAAGTTTCCTTACTCCACACACCTAATAATAATCCCTCAAAAAAAATACACAGTAATAAAATTGGTCATTTCAATCCACGGCTGTTTGTGGGGACGCTGCTGTGCGCAATTGGCTGCCGCGTTTCACCCACAAATGTACAGTCAATTCACTTTACAGTGTATTCTGTGAAGCGCTTTGAGACGTTGACAAGATGTGAAAAGCGCTATATCAAATGCCAGGATTATTATTATTATTATTTTATTTATAACTCTCACCTGTGAGTCAGAAGATTATGGGTTCAACGCCACATAAGTACTTGGAATCATACAATCTAAGCTGACACACCAATGCAGTACGGGGAGTGGGGTGGGGGGTGGTGCTGTCTTTCGGGTGAGATGTTAACCTGAGGTCCCGTCTGCCTATGAGATGGATGTTAAAGATCCTGCGGCGTTAATTGAAAAGAGAAGTGACTATTCTGTGGCCTGACCAACTGTCCTCCCAAATAGGATTTGGTCACTCCCTCCATGGCTGTTTGTGGGACACCGCTGTGTGAAATTGGCCGCTGTGTGTAGCTCACAAAATACACATTCACTACACTTTACCGTATACGCTGTGAAGCGCTTTGAGACATCTCGCCTACGTGACAAGGCGCTGTATCGAATACAAGGATTATTACTACTAATAATAATAAAACTGCCATGAAGTGAACGACCGATTGAAGTGGTTCTGGAGAAAGGTTGGAAAGGATAACAGGAGAGAGAAACTCGAACTGCTCTTTCTAAATAGTTCTATGGGATCTTTAACATCCACCCGGAATGGTGGACAGGACCTCTGACAACACTGAGTCAGGAATAGAGCTTTCCTCCTCCTAATCTGCACACCTGGATCTCCAGCCCAACACCCAATGTTGGGCTCAAACCTTCCGAGCTAGAGGTAGGACAGACAAGATGAATGTTATTTCCTTAACGTTCAAAGCCAGCGGAAAGCTAACCATTTACTGTCAGAGATACATGGTTATCCCACCCCCACGTACGTACACATATGCACAGGTGCACACACAACCGCAACAACAAAATTACACTTGTATAGCGCCTTTCACATCAGGAGGACGTCCCAAGGCGCGCGCACACCAGAGGCGTTTTTAACGTTGATGCAATCAGTGCAATGATATTCCCCTCGTATTGCGGGCCCCCAAAGTAATGCAAACAAATCATCAAAATGGGAGGATTTGAGTGTGCTGTGCACACTTTTTGTTAAATACTGTATCTGTATAGCAAACACCAGGGCTCTCCCCATCCCGGCAGGGCAGGCAGTCTGCCTAAAGAGGCATCGAACTTGCCGAAAGTTAATTTTTGCATAAAATTAAATTTCGCATGCGCACTTGTTAAACTTGCCGTCAGTGACAGGCCCCCAGAAGATTGCACCGAGTAGTTTGAAGTCACACACACAAAGGCTTTCTCTTTTAGACCCTGCATAAATATCCATCACACAGCAATGTGTAGCCGTGTAGAAATGCTGACAAGCACTCATTAGCAATATTAATGCAATCATTACTTATTGTGAGAAATCTCTGAATCACAAGCAGCTATAATTATTGCATCACTGATGAGTGCACAAGGAACACAACTTAAAAAATTAATAGCCTGAGAGGCTGGGCTGGGGAGTGTTCTCTCAACCAGCAACAACAAGCAGACCATGGCCGTACCAAACATCCTGAGGAGTCCTGCAGCTGAGTGGTAAGAGCACGTACCTTGTAAACGTAGAGGACCCGGGTTCAATCCCTGGGCAGGACAAAACATTGGCAAGTGTTCTTACTGACACACCTCTGTTTCCCTAGCGGTGGGTAGGAACCCGAAGGTTCGTTGATTGCCGGATCGCTTTTCCGGGGGAATAATCCTTTTTTTAAAAAAAAGTAAACGAACAGCTGTGAATGGAAGTGACTGACCAATTTTTTTTTCTGGAGGGATTATTAGCAACAACAAGAACAAAATTACATTTGTATAGCGCCTTTCATAGGCGTGTGTGGAGTAAAGAAACTATCCCAAAACTTTGCCCTGCTGGGAATCAAACCCAGATCTCTCAATTACAAGTCGATTGCCCAAACCACTGAGTTGCAGGACTCCACCACTTATCCACATTGCTTACTTGTCCTCAAAGGGGTCAGTCCCAATTAACATGCACAGTTCCAATGCAGTTTTTTGACATTGAAAAGCTAAAGGTTGACAATCTGATAGATAAAGCATTGGTGTGCGTTTGCTGCTGGAAAATGTGGTTGCATATTACTTTAATGACATAAGTGGAAATTCAATATGGATATGGAAGTAACTTGCAGCTGGGGAAGAGAGTTTGGAAGACGTTGATTTGAAAGAGCAAAGTTTGAATTAAAGGACTGAGTGACTCTACATTGCATTTTGTAGATTAAATAACATTGCAAACGTCACGTCCAAAGGCCTATTCCTCCAACATTGCAAACCCACACCCCTCTCCACCCAGTACGACATTGAGGTCATCATGCGTGGACACCTGTAGCTCAGTGGTTAGAGCACTCGCCTTACACGTGTGCGACCCATTTGATTCCAAGAACAAAAATTGGTCATTTCAATCCATTGGCTGTCACTTTGTGTCCACAAATATACAATCAATTCACTTTACAGTTTATTCTGTGAAGCGCTTTGAGACGTCTCGAAGACACAAAAAGCGCAATATCGAATGCAAGGATTATTATTATCTTAGATGATGTAATTCCAACTCCCAAAGTGGCGTTTGAATCTCCAACCTTCTGACTCTACCACTGAGCCATACCGACACACCAGTTCACTCAAAGTTTGGGATGTACTTTAAGCAAGTGTCAGGGGTGAGGCAGAATTTGCATTTCAACCCTGTGAGAAGTGAATTGACCCGAGGCGGAAGTTGGAATATCTATCGTGATTGCAGGTCGAGGCTGGCATTTTCAAGCAAATATTTATCTTCAGAAATTGGCCCCAATGTCCACCCACCAGTGGACAGCTTGCTGATACTCTGGGTGGAGTGAGATTGCTGGAGTACCAGTAGGGGACACTGTAGCTCCAATCTGACATTGCCAACCACCTGCAGATCTGCATCTTGGCCAATTATAGACTGAGCCACAGCTGTACATAGTTTACACAGGGAACTGTAAATCCTATATATGTATATAAATGTATCATATATCTCACAGACAGTCCCCTCCACCCATTTCACCCCACACCCCTGTGGATGGAGTAGTCTCAATTATAGGAATTCTGGAAGCAACAACAACAAAATTACATTTGTTGAGTGCCTTTCATGTCGGGAAGACGTCCCAAGGCACTAAACTGTTGGGGGTCAAGACCCGAGCACGGGGGAGGGAGTGGGGACAGGATTTGGATGAGGGGTGGCAGAGAGGTAGGAGGACAGCGGAAGGCACAGTCAAAAAGTAGGGTCTTCAGTCAGGCCTTGAGGGAGTGAGGCAAAGAAATTGTGGGATGGAGTTCCAAAGGGTGGGGGTAGAGAGGTTGAAAGCCCGGCACCAATGGTAGGGCAGGTCAAGTGGGAGATGTGGAGTAGGCCGGAGCCTGCTGAGTGGAGGGAGCGGACAAACGGTCTGCCCTGCTGAGTGCTGCCGATGAGCCACGAAGGCCTGTGCTGTCATCAGCCAGCGGTGGCTCAGGAACTGGACTCGAGACTGTCAAAGAAGGTGGGCTCAAGTCTGACATTCCATAGCCAGGCGTGTCATCCGTGGCACCATTTCAGCTCCGTGGAAACCCTGCTGACCCACTCTTCCCAACTGTCGCCCACCTACAAGGAGGACAGTTACTCGTCTATCACTTGACATAAAAAAAAGTCAAAAACTACACTGGAACACACACTGTTTACCGACTTGAACATTCTTCAACAAAAGTTGCTGGGGGGAACTCAGCAGGTCAAACAGCAGCCATGGAGAAAGGAAAAGGAGTCAACGTTTAGGGTCTACAACCCTTTGTCATAGTCGACTCCCGACGAAGGGTTGCAGACCCAAAACGTTGACACTTTTTCCTTTCTCCATGGATGCTGTTTGACCTGTTGAGTTTCCCCAGCAACTTTTGTTTCTGTTTCAGATTCCCAGCATCTGTAGTATTTTGTGTTTTGTGAACATTCTTCGTGTTTGTGCCTTGTCAGCGCTGCGGGACATTACTCTGTGTGAAGGACATGGTATAGACACAGTGATGGTTGTCGACAGTGAATGTTGGCAAGTGTGTGCACGTGGTGGGAGCTCAGCTGAGCCCAATCCAATACTGAGCCCAAGTCCGCAACATGTACTTTCCCACAGGGCTCCACTAGGTGGTGATCAGGAGCCAGGGCTAAGCCCCAGTTATGTCCTGTTTTCCGAGGGGTCCTTTTCTCGAGGACTAGATGGCACATGCCTTTCCACAACCTGCTGCCTCTCGCTGTTGTAGAGTTATGATGTAGAAGATCGAGCATCACTTTTTACAAAGTCAACGGAGGGGCTTTTCCGCTGCGTTGATCAACAATCCTGCAGAGATCATTCATCCTTTGTTACTTGGAGCCACTTGCTGTGTGCAAATTGGATGCAACGCTTTCCCCCCCAAATTTAAAGTTCTTTTGTGAGTGAAGTTCAGTGGTTAGAGCACGTTCCCCGCAAGCAAGAGACCTGGGTTCGTTTTCAGGCATGGGGAAAGCTTGGGCGAGGTTCCTCACTCCGCACGCCTGAGAATAATCCCTTAAAAAACCCCAATAATAATTTGGTCATTTCAATCTACAGTTGTTTGTCGGGACACTGCTGTGCGCGATTGGCTGCTGCCATTATGGGTTAATTATTATTATTGCACTTGTCAGCATTTTGTCAGGAAAAGCTTCTAGACTTTGATGTTACAGTTTGTTTTGTCAGCCGGGTGGGTGTCTGACACATGCGGGAAACCCATCACCGTGTTTAAGGGTATCCAAATCACACTGATTTATTCCCTATGGAAATTCCAGAAATAAATTGCTGGAATAGAACTGAGCGTTCCCTCCCTGCTGGGACACAATCTGTTTACCTTATCCCTCCTAAATGCTCTCTTTACATCCCCCCTCCCATCCGCATCTTTGGCCTTTTCCCTCATCTCGGCAAAGATACATAGTTGGGACACAGATGTGCCTCGGGACGTCCTCCCGACGTGAAAGGCGCTCCCCATAAATGTCATTTTGTTTGTTGTTGTTGTTGTGTAGTACACTCGCCTTGCAAGCGAGAGGACTCCATTGCCGGGCGGGATAAAACCTGAGGGAAGTTTCCTCACTCCTTTGTTTATTTTTTAAAAAATTATTATTATTTTTTTTACGGCACAAAAGGAGGCCATTCGGCCCATCTAGTCTGTGCCGGCTCTTTGAAAAGAGCGATTCAATCCCACTGCCCTGCCCGCTCCCCATAGCCTAATAGACCCGTTCTCCCTAAATAAAGATCTAATTCCCTTTTAAAAGTTGTTATCGAATCAGCCTCCACCACCTTTTCAGGCAATGCATTCCAGATTCGAACAACTCGCTGAGTGAAAAAATTTCTCCTCAGCTCCCCTCTACTTCGCCTTGAAACTATTTTAAATCTGTGACCACGAGTCATGTAGCAGTAAGTCAGAAAACAGTTGTTAGTCAATTTGTGGATTGCATCCGAGTGGCAATAATAAGGATGGAGTAAGGAAACTTGCCCAAGATTTCGCTCTGGTCGGGAATCGAACCCAGGTTTCTCTCTCGCTCGAGTCTTACCACTGAGCCATGGGACTCCACAACCTGGCGAAGGCTATATCGGCCTCTGAAATGCCGCAGTGCAAATATGACACTGAATCATGCTTTCAAATCTATTTCCTAATCAGCACAGACCTGACTAATAGCCGCTCATTATGAACCGTTTAGCAGCTGAATGGAGTTAATCCAGTGGAAGAACGTGGCAGGGTTTGTGTCGCAGCTGAAGCTCGCAAGATAATGACAAGCGGTGATGTGCTGCCATCTTCCTGTGTGGACCAATGCGTAGGCCATTTATTAAATAATAAAGCAGTGATTAATAAGCAGCGATAATTAAGTGCTGATAGGAATGAAACAAATTAGTCAGAATAATGACTATTCATTATTGAAAGGAGCTGACAATCGGGTGTGATGGGGGGGCTCGGAGACAGCGCGGCGCAGGTTGGCTGTATTGGTTGCAATCACATTGTGGTTACGTTTCTGGGGAGACGTGTTGTGAAATGATTGCTTGGTGTTTCTGAGCTCTCTCACCTCGGAGCCAGATGTTTGAGTTCAAGCCCCTGACATTGGAACCTCGCGCTCACCGAGTCAAGGCTGAACACACAAGACAGTGGGGAGCGTTGGATTGTCGGAGGTGCCATCCTTCAGAGGAGACGTTAAACCCAGGTCCGTCTGCCTGTTCACGTAGACATTACATTGCCGTGTCAGCTTGGCTCTCACCTCTGAGTCACAAGGTTGCGGCTTCAAACCGACATTGTTTAAGACAGGGTGGCCCAACCTTTTGGACGGGCTCTGGCCTGCTCCACGTCCCCGCCCGAACCGCCCCACCATCGGTGGCCGGGCTTTCAGCCTCTCTGCCCCCACACTCTGGAACTCCATCCCGCAAACCCTTCACCTCACTTCCTCCCTTTCCCCTTTCTAGGCCGGTCTTGAGACCTTCCTCTTCGATCGTGCCTTCCGTTCCCTCATAATTCTCTACCCAATTCTCTACCCAACCCAGGTCCTCTTTCTTGCGAGGCTAGCATGCTAACCACTTTGCTACAGGACGTTACAGAGCATGCTAGAAGGAGGCTTTTCTGCCCATCAAACAGCTTCAAACATAACCTTCAGTCTACAACCTCCCATATCTCAACTCTCTGCCTTTGCCTACGGTACAGTAGTTGTATTCACTGAGTATCTTTCTATCCAGTTCACTCTTAAAGCTTGCAACTCATTTCTCAGCCTTTGATTTCTGGGGCCAGGGAATGTTTTTACACAGCTCCTGTTAACCCTGCAAGCCAAAAGCCACGGGTAATGTGGTCCTAGCTGGACAAGCAGCAGGAAAGCTTGGCACACAGCAAGATCATTGGCAAACTGTGCAGCTTTAGCTGATACGTCTCCAACACACACTCTGGAGTCCCCAAGGTTTTGCTCTTGCCAACCTGCGCCTAATACTTTCCAGAATTAGGTAAACAGGAGACATCCCTCCAGGGAGAGAGAGAGAGAGTGAGAGCATTCCATTCCAACAATCTACCTTTGGGATTTCCATGTGTCGGTGGGAATCTCAGTTTGGTTTGGATGCTCTTAAGCAACAGTGATGGATTTTGACATGCGTCAGGCACCCGGCTGGGCAAATAAAACCGAGGTGGTTTGAGACCGGACCGACAGACAGATTCCCCGGTGACCATTTACAGCGGAAAAAATCCTTTCAGTTCTTATACTTCTGCACTCGATAGGGGTCAGGCTGATTTGCTCTCTTCGCTGAGAGTTTTAGCGGCAAAGATTTAATCCTTGGGAAGGCTGTGGTGATTTATCACCTCCCCTCTGAAAACTAGTTATTTTACTAGGACTAACAATCATTGACATGGAGCGCCAGCCACTGAACGCAAGCCCTTCTCCCTCTCTCTCCGCACTGTCGAGTCACAAAGCAATTTCCTCCTGTCTGAAACCTGGAAGAAAAAAAACAATGGCAGCTCAGCGTCCTTTAAACTGGATGAAATCCAACTTGAGCTCTCGATCCACAAGACTGCACACGTCAGCTCGAGCTCTGTGACCTCTGCGAGATGATAAAGGAGAAGTGTGCCCAAGCCAGTGGCTGTTAAATAGCCGTTGTCACAATTTCCAAGGAACTCAGTCAGAAAAGTCGTTGTTTAGTGTGAAACTCGGCATTGCGGCGAGCTCCCAGGTCCAATCTGCACTCGCCTCGCGGGCAATGGACCTGGGTTCGATTCCCAACGGCAGGGCAGAACATTGGGCAAGTTTGCTTACACCGCACGCCTCTGTTTACCTTCCAGTAAGTCATAACCCGATGGTTAGTCGATTGCCAGATTGCTTTTCCGGTGGGTAAAACTCCCTTCAAATAAATAATCAGAATTTGGTTTACTTGATCCACGGTTGTTTGTGAGACTCTGCTGTGTGCAATTGTCTGCCAAGTTTCACTCACAAAATACACAGTCAATCCACTTGACAGTGTACTCTGTGAAGCATTTGAGATGTCTTGAATACCTGCAGGATTATAATAATTATTATTATTCATAGCCCAATCAGCACATTGGTTCTATAATTGATCTGTAGAGAAGCAGATGAAGGGATCGTTAAACAATCATGGTGTCTTCACTGGTTAAACAGCCTATCAATACCCACTGATCTAGCACAAATGTCCATTTGGCCAAGGAGCCAGAGGACACCCACCATTGGTCTACTGGGCTCGGGTCTCCTCCTTCCTCACGCACACGACAGCGACTCCAGTGAACATCCGAGATCTTAAGTACTACACTTTAAAGCCGGCTTTCTGTAAGTACTTCCAAAAAGATTCAGGAGGACCAATCTAAAGCTGAGACTGAATTCAACAATTTGCTAATGTCTCCCAGTCTCTGAAGGACGGCATCAACGCACTTCGAAGCTACCCCCAGCACTGCACTGGAGTGTCAGCTGTGAGACATTCTGTGATCTTGGAGTGAGGAGTCAACAACAAATCACATGTGTACAGCGCCTTTCATGTTGGGAGGACAACCCAAGGCGCAGGACAGTCAGAGATTTGGATCCGAGCTGGGGGTTGGTGGAAGGCAGGGAGGGTGGGGGTAGGAGGGTGTCCAAAGGTGCAGTCGAAAAGGAAGGTGTTCAGATGTGCCCTTGAAGGAGGCAAAGGACGGGGCGAAGCTGGAATAATAATAATCCTTGCATTTGATATAGTGCTTTTCACTTATTGATGTCTCAACACGCTTCACAGAATATACTGTAAAGTGAATTCACTGCATATTTGTGGGCAAAACCCGGCAGCCAATTGCGCACAGCAGCGTCCCACACACAGTCGTTGATTGAAATGACCAATTTTTATCATTGGGCTTTTTGGGGGACGGATTATTATCAGTCGAGTAAGGAAACCTGTTCAAGGTTTCGCCCTGATCTGCCTGGATTCCATCGCAGGTCTCACGCTTGTAAGGCGAATGATCTAACCACTGAGCTGCAGGAGCTCCAATGAGATAGCGATCCAATGGGACAGGGCAGAGAGGCTGAAGGCCCGACTGTCCAATGGTGGTGTCAGCTTCTGGAGGGCATGCACTGTGATCCAGGTAAAAGGTTACCGTCACGAGTGAGTGGTCAGTGTTCACCAGCTTCTCAGGAGGAAGCCACTTTGTACTGATGTCTGTTTCTGCCAGTCTCTGGGAATTGATTGTTCCTGTTCCCTCAGGCGCTGAACCCTTCAGATGTCCTTCCTCACCTCTTCACTGATCAAGGAGCTGTCAGCATTTGTCCTCAACACTGAGCACAAACTTCACAAAACATGACATTAATTTTCCCATGGCTGATTGAACACATCAGAACAAACCCTTGGTTATCCTTGCCCCCCCCCTCCTTCCCCATTGTCAGATTCCGTCTCAAGACCTTCCTCTTCAACTGTGTTACACTTTATGGAGGGAGTTATGTGAATGCAAGTTGTTGTAGTTGTTGATACAGGTATACCACACTTAACATTGTAGTTTGGTTCTCGAAAGTGTGACTTTAAGCAAAATAACATTAAGTGAATACATTTTTCCCATATGAATGAATATAAAGACTGGAGTTCGGTTCTTTTGGACATTTTTCGCCAATTAAAAAAAAAACATTATACTTGCTCCCTGACTGCCTGCCCGGCTCCCTGCCAGGCTCCCTCCCTCCCTCCCTCCCTGCCTGCCTGCCAATCCCCAGATAACACTGTTCATTCACTTTATGGCTGTTTCCGGTGCTGCCTACACAGTACACAGTCACTACATCACATGGAAATCTGTGAAGCGTTTTGAGACATCCTCGAAAATGGGAAAGGTGTTGAATCGAATGTAGGGATTATTATCTCAGACGAGGAAACAGGAGGAGGCAATTCAGCCCCTCGAGCCGGTTCCGCCATTCTATAAAATCGTGGCTGCTCTGCACCTCGAGTCCAGTTACTTGACCCTTGCCCCGTATCCCTCAATACCCTGACCCCACCATTTCATAACATAGCATCCCAGCCCACATCAGGTGAAGATGCAGCTGTAATATGAAGCTCTTCGGTTGCCCGATTCTTCCCTTTGAGGAGCTCAAGGGCAGCGCGACCCTCCTCGGTAGATAAGGATGGAAATCGAGTCTCTTCAACATTTATGAAGCACCACCTCGGAGCGACCTGGCCACTCGGAGGTGCCCGTTTATCCACTTCACACACAAGCTATGCAAATGAAGAAACAAATAGACGCAGCAAGAGTTGGCAGGCGTGAGATGCTTGTGAATCTCTTATTTATTGAGACATCAAGATGTCACGCTCTCTCCCTCTGCCTCGAGCCAGGGAGGCGGGGAGGCAGTGGCCAGCCCTCCTGGTTCTCCCTCGCTGTCTCCACCCGACCAATCACAGCCACTTGTTCAGCCACTGTGCCCCCAAATGTGTGGAACTCTCTCCCTCAATCCCTCTGCCTCGCCCCTTCCTTCCCCTCTTTTAGATCTTCTGGAAGAGTATCAGGTGACAGCCAGGCAGCTTTTCACATACCTGAGTCCGAAGGTTGTGGAGTCTGCCAATTGGTCTTTGAACACTCATATAGGCTGGGCTGACACTTATTGCATTACTGTAGCTGATGCTCCTGGTAGGGCAGCTGTTGCATTGTCAGAGGTGTCGTCATTGGGTTGAGTGTCAGGCTACAACCTTCAACAAGAAGAGAATTAAGGAACGGACAATAATAATAATACATACATTTGTTATAATGTCTTATTACGTCTTCACAGCGCCTCAAAGCTTCACAGAAGATACTGCAAAGTGAATTGACTGTATATTTTGTGGGGCAGTCAATCGAACACAATAACAGGGACAAAATTTCATTTGTATAGCGCCTTTCACGTCAAGAGGACATTCCAAGGCTAAGGACAGTCAGTGTTTTGGATCCGAGCTGGGGGTTGGGATTACGCAGGTTGTAGGGCAGGGGTGGAAGACGGATGACTGAAGGCATGGTCAACGAGGAAGGTCTTGAGATGGGTCTTGAAGGAGGCAAGGGAGGGGTGGGATTGTGGGATGGAGTTCCTGAGGGTTGGGGCAGAGTGGCCGAAGGTTTGCTCGCAAACGGTGGGACAGACGTGCAGGGGACATGAAGCAGGCCGGAACCCACTGAGCGGAGGGAGCGGGCAGGGTGGTAGAGGGTTAGGAGGTCGCAGAGATATTGGCGTAGCAAGGCCATGGAGGGCTTTGAATGTGAGGACAGCAGTGTCCCCCAAACTGTCACGGATGAGCAAAAATAACATGACTTATAGAATCATAGAATATTACGGCACAAAAGGAGGCCATTAGGCCCATCTAGTCTGTGCTGACTTTTTCGAAAGAGCAACTCAATACCACTGCCCAGCTCTCTCCCTGACAGACCTGTTCTCCCTAAATAAAGATCTAATTATCTTTTAAAAAGCTGTTATCGAATCAGTCTCCACCAGCTTTTCAGGCAATGCATTTCGAGATTCAAACAACCCACTTACCCTCTGCTCTGCCTTCAATTTACTAGACAAATGGAAGGAAGACAGAAAGAAAGCTTTGGAGAGCACTGTGTCTGTGTGGTAACTAACATCCGACCAGGTCAACTGGTCTTTTTATGTCCAAGTGAACATTTCACTCAAGCTTTTAAAGCAAAATGAATTATGAATGCCACCATATAGTGTGTATTTTTATGTCAAATGTATTCAACTCTCTCTTGTCCCTTTGGAGCCTGGCATCAGTGTCCATGGGTTTACCCAATAACCTACTCTCCAGTCCTAGTCAGGCCTTCAGTCTTGCTTCTCTCCTCTTACTTCTGTTTGTTAATTGGGCATTCAACACCACACATCACCTCCTTCTTTCTCTCTCTTGTTGTCTGTCCCTTTCTCTCATTGTCTTTCTGTCCGTTACTTTCTTGCTCTGTCTCACTCTCTGTCTCTGCCACTCAATCCACAACTGTTTGTCTGGACTGGAGACAAGGTCCCTCCACTTTACAGTGTATCCTGTGAAGCGCTTTGAGACGTCCTTGACCCCGTGATAAGGAGCTATATCAAATGCAAAGATAGTTATTCTATATTTTTCTTTCTCTCACTTTCTCACCCTCTCTTTCGTTCCAAGCTAAAAAACACTACAGTGAAAATAATTTTACTCCTTTTCAGAACAACAAAATGACATTTATAGAGCACCTTTGACGTCGGGAGGACGTCCCAAGGGCACTGAACAGTCCGGTCGGGACCCGAGCAAGGGAAAGGAGCAGGGTAGTGGGGAGGGGTGGGAGAGAATTACGAGGGAGAGAGTTGGGAGGGCAGCGGAAGGCACGATCAAAGAGGAGGGTCTTGAGACCGGCCTTGAAGGAGGCGAGGATAGGAGCGAGGCGAAGGGACTGGGGGAATGGAGTTATAGGGGAACAATGTCTCTTCAGAACCCATCACCATCTTCACAGCTTCCCAATGCTCCTGCGTCTTCAATCAGCATATTTTCTCTCTCTCTCTCTCTCTCTCTCTCTTCTGTAGAGATACTGCCACAAATGCTTCAACCCTTTACTGAGCACTTTTCACAAACTCAAAACAAACCAGCCTCAAGAGACATTTCTAACAATTATTTGTTCATGTTTTTGATGAAAAAGTGTCTTCGCTGTTCACAACCTTGAGCAAATACCAGCTCGGTTTCTAACACCTCCCCCCCCACCCCCACCACCCACCCACCCACACACGCACGAAGCAGTATCAACAGTATCAGATCCTCCAGAAATTGCATATTTATAGATTGTCACAATGTCTCAGATCGCTTCACAGGCAGGTGTAGTGACTGTTTTCAAGGGCAAACATTAATTTGAATATTCACCCCCCCCCTGAGGACTGTTAGAAAGATGCGTACCTTTGTTGCATTTTATGACATTCTCTGCTGAAGAATCAAACACAGTGTGTGTTGCTGGACGCACTAAGTTTGATGCATTATTAGTATTCAAGTAAAGTGTATTAATGTAGTTAGTTACAACACCTCAACATTACAGGGTACACAGTATTCGTGCCATCTCCATCTATTAAAGAACCTTTAGATACACAGTAAAGCTCTCTCCCGCTACAAGGCCCCTTCCTTAGAGCTGGACACAGGGTACAGAGGGAGCTTAACTAGGTCTCTAACCCTGACCTGGGGAGTGTGGACACACAGTGTAGAGGGAGCTTTACTGTGTCTCTAACCCTGACCTGGGAGTGTGGACACACAGTGTAGAGGGAGCTTTACTGTGTCTCTAACCCTGACCTGGGAGTGTGGACACACAGTGCAGAGGGAGTGTGGACACACAGTGTAGAGGGAGCTTTACTGTGTCTCTAACCCTGACCTGGGAGTGTGGACACACAGTGCAGAGGGAGCTTTACTGTGTCTCTAACCCTGACCCAGTGATGTCCTTGCTACGCATTTCAATGGGTAGCAAGGACATCACTGGGTCACACTTCCTTGCTGATGCTGAAACATGTAGCACTCTCTCCCTGAGTGCCGTGCCCTCCAGCTCAACCCCTCACCCGGGAACAGACATCTCGGGCAGAGGGAGAACTGTACGGAAACATTCATCTTTTGAAACAAAATTGAACGGAATAGGAGCGGAGACAAATTTGCAAATGTGGCGCCTATTTGCCCTGTGTGAACCTTTAAGACATTTTGTGTCCAGCAGGGTCTGTGAAAGATGATAATGCTGCGAAATCATGGAAGCACAATGTGCAATTAAGACTTACTGGTGTGTAGCTAGATAGCTTTCGCTCACAAAACAGGCAGTGAAGTGGGATGAAGGCGCTGATACCATCTGCTCATTTTTCGGGGCGTAATGATTTCTGGACTCTCCGCGTCTCGCCACCAAATCCTGCCCTTAAGCTTGTGAAAGCCACTCAGTGGAGCGCTAATACCACAAGGCTCCATTCATTCCACTTCGTCTCTCTTCAGTGGAGCCCTTGAGGGCCGGGGTGAGGCAGAGATCCTCATTCCACCTGGGTGCTTTCTGGAAACACACTGCAGCGGCAGATAAAGGAGCAGAGAGAGAGAGAGAGAGAGCGACATTTAGAGCCGACCGGGTAAAGTAGCTGAGACAAATTAATTGGCTGTTTCTGCGGGCCTGCGGTTTGCATATTCAAGCAATGTAATCTATTGGAAGCTGTGAACCAGGCAGTGAGAGAGAGAGAGAGAAAGAGGAGAGAGACAGTAGCAAGAAGCCAAGGCAATGGCGCAGAGTGCACGTATCTTTATCTGGATGTTGGCGTCAGAGAGAGAAACAGACCGTATGGTTTATTCTTTCCCCTTGAGGAAGTGAACCATCCAGGCCTAGGGCAGTCTTGTTGCTGTTTGTATCTCAGGTGTTTAAACCCGTTTGCAAAGTGAAGCTTGTAACTTGTTAATCGGCAGCAGACAGTGTACACTGACCCTGACCAGCCAACTGTGCACCGCGAGTGCAGGGAACCACTTCATATCTGGGTGGTTTCAAAACTTTAGAGTGTATTTGTGGAGTTCCCTGTAGCTCAGTGGTTAGAGCACTCGCCTTGCAAGAGTGAGACCTGTGGTTCAAATCCAGGCAGGTCAGGGCGAAACCTTGGGCAAGTTTCCTGACTCCACACGCCTAATAATAATCCATAAAAAAAACCCACAATAGTAGAAATTGATCAGTTTCAATCCACGACTGCTTGTGGGACACTTCGGTGCGAGATTGGCTGCCACATTTCACCCACAAATATACAGTCAAATTCACTTTACAGTATATTATGTGAAGCGCTTTGAGACGTCGATAAGATGTGAAAAGCGCTATATCAAAATCCAAGGATTATTATTATTATCATTCAATTTCTCTAATTTACTGTGCGCCTCTCTGCCAGGAGGTCTGGCCCCAAACTCTCTGGAACTTTGGACTTCCTTCACCACCTCCAAGGTCAAGGATTATTATTATTATTATTAAAATGACTGTGCTTGTGGCCACCTCCGAGAGAGAGCGAGAGAGAGAACCACAGCATCTGTAACTCTGAGAGAGAGGACAGAAAGAGAGGAGGGGAGAGGGTGAGAGAACCACAACATCTGGGAGAGGAAGAGAAAGAGGAAAAGAGAGAAGGATGGAGAAAGGGACAGAGAGAGATAGAGAGAGTGAGCGAGAGGGGAGAGAGAGAGGACCATAGATTTGGATTCCACCTCCGCTATTTTGCCAGTTTAGCAATGTTCTTCAAATCCACTTCCAAAATAGAGCTGTCTATCTTCGTGACAGCTCCTCTCTAAACACACACACACACACATCAACCGTCAGATCAAACACAGCCCAAGGAAAGCCTGAATCTCTCCGCTGGAGGTCAGATTTTGGCCTTCCCCATATGTATGAAAGTCAACTGTGATGACAATCCTCCGAGGGTTGAGTGTGACCTGAGCTCCTTCGCGGTGGCTTGTGACAAGCTGCTTCCTGACACCGTCGCTTGCTGATAGGACAGTAGCAGGTCAAGGATACATTTTGCCAGCCTGGCAACCCGTGACTAGGGCTGAAAGTTACCCAAGGATGATACACAAACCATTGATTGTAGAATGAACAGAAAGAGTCTATTTTGACCCAAACTGGTGCTTGCTCCACCACTACTCTAACCTCATTCCCTGCTCACTCTGTCTCTCTCTCCCTCTCTCTCCCCACATCGTGTCTGTACTGCTGCTCATTCCCCCGTTCACAGAGGAAGGTCTTCTAGCGGGACCTGGAGATAGGGAAGGAAGAGACAAAGCGGAGGGATTGCGGGAGAGAGTTCCAGAGTTTTGGGGGGGCGTAGTGGTTGAAAGCATGACCACCGATGGTGGAAAGGAGGGCCCGAGGAAGCCGGAGCTAGTCGACAGGGAGGCAACTGGTATGAGGTTTGGGGAAGTAAGTCCCTTAAATAAAGGGGGCCGGACTCCCAATCTCTAATGTAAACCACAGCCCAGCTTCATGTCAGGAAGTAGTTGAACGACCATAACAGCAGGAAGTATTAACCTGCCCATTACAGCAGTCTGCACTCTCACTGAATGTCAACACAATGTCAGCACCGAGATTACTTTCGTGAAAGCATCGATCACAGACGTGAATAATAGAATAAGCTGCGGGACAGAGCCTTCACCTGGTGGGTTAAGTGGAACACAGAGCGGAGTTCATGGACCAAGTATCCGATTTATCATCACATCCCCGGTCGCCCACAGCCCACCGTGCGCACCTGGACTGAGAAACACCTGGTCCTGACAGGCTGGGGAAACCAGTAATGTTAATGAGAAAACCACAACACAATTGCACTTGTACAGTGCCTTTCATGTCAAGAGGACGTCCCAAGGCACTGGGCAGTCATTGGGTCAGACTCGAGCTGGGGACGGGGGAGGAGAGGAAAGGTGGGGGATTGAGACTGGCCGACGGGATCATCGAAGTGGAGAGTCTTGAGGTGGGACTTGAAGATATCTTAAGGCGGGATTTGAAGGAGCCAGGGATGGGGTGAGGTGGATGGATTGCTGGATGGAGTTCCAGAGGTTGGGAGCAGAGTGGATCAAGGCTTGACCGCCAGTGGGGTGGATGGGTCGGGGGAGGTGGAGCAGGCCAGAGACTGCTGAACTAGTTAGAGGTTAGAAGATTACAGGGTGTAGGGTGGGGCGAGGTCGTGCTTCTGCTCTAACCCTAACCCCGGCTTTGCTCTGCTCTCCACAGTTCAACTTTCTACAAGACCGAGGCCCTTCTGATTGGCTCGTGCCAGCTCCTTCACACATCAGGCACTGTCAGCATCAACCTCCACGGTTGCTCACTCCACTTCACCAAGCCAGTCAGGAACTTAGGTGTCTTGTATGATCCTTAACTGTCTTTGCTCCCCCACATCCAAACAATGACGCGCTCTGCCTTCCCTCATCTTCGCAATACTGCCTGACTCTGCCACTACCTCAGGCCGCTGAAATCCTCTTTTGTGCCTTCCTCACATCCAGGTTTGACTACGCCAAAGCCTTGCTTGTCGGCCTTCCCAATTTCTCCCTCCACAGCCTGCAGCTCATCCAGGACTCTGCAGCCCATGTCCTCTACCGCTCCAAGCTTTGCAACCCTACCTCCCCATTCTCGCCTGACTCCATTGGCTTCCCATCATCCAAAGGATTCAATTCAAGATCCTGGTCCTCACTATCAAAGCCACCCATGGCCTCAACCTACCCTGCAACCTCCAAACCCCCTATCAACCTGTCTGGCCCCTCCGATCAGCCTGCTCCATGACCCCCCAACCCACCCTCCCTACCATTGGCAGGTGAGCCTTCAGCCACTCTGCCTGTGGAACTCCATCACGCAGTCCCTCTGCCTCGCCCCCTCCCTAGGCTCTTTCAAGTCCCACCTCAAGCCCCTCCTCTTCGACAGTCTCATCGGTCACCCCCAATCTCCCTCTTTCCCTCCACCCTCCCCGTCCCTGACCGCAGCTCATATCTGAAACAATGACTGTCCAGTGCCTTGGGATGTCCTCCTGACATGAAAGACGCTGTACAAGTGCTATACAAATGTTGTTGTTGCATTGCTCCTCTCCGCTCCCCTCCGCTCTGCTCTTCTCTGTGGGTCATTTGCTTTAAACCACTTTCACAATTGGCCCTGAATCATCCCCAGAAAGCCGTTATTAAACACAGCGAGTCCACAGGGGGTCCCAATGGTTACCTCGGAAACTCCGAGGCCAAACACTACCTTGACCCGGCCTGTAATGAGATTTGAACAGCAAGTTAATCCCCCAGAGCGAGAGGCTGAACTTTAATGGTTTAAGGATTAAGGACATGAATTAAAAAAACACACACATAACCAGGGTGTTCCGAGACTGTACCTGGCTTCATATTGAGCAACAACACACTTGATTTGGATTGAGCTTCTTTCTGCTGATGGATTCTACTGCAGGACCATCTCTCAGCTACGTGGCTTCTTAAGGTCCAACATGTCGAGATCTCTTGAGGTCTTGGAGATGAGAGGGCTGTCTCGCTCGACTTCGAGTCAGAAGGTTGTGGGTTCCAGTCTCACGTTAAGGCCACTGAACACAGTCCAGGCTGATGTTCCATTGTAGTGCTGTAACCGCATTATCACAGGTGCCAACCTTCGGATGAGATATTTAACCGAGCTCCCGTCTGTCTGATTAACGTGGACATTAAGGAGCCCATGGCACTCAGGGATGTGAGGAGCGAGTGTAGGATAGACACTAGGAAATATTTCTGTGCATTGAAGGGAATCCAAGTCGCTGGATACATTTATGAAATAGTTCAATGCTGTAATGGGAGGACGCTAGTGACTGCTGGTGATATGGCGTTGCCCAAAGGACCTTCTTCACCTGAATCTCTCCCCCTCATCCCCCCGCCCCCACCCAGTGTTAAAAGAACGAGTTATGAGGAACTAGACAAAACAGCTCGCCAGCCATAGAAAGAGACATCTCAGAGAGGAGAGGGAGCAAAAATAGGTGTGTGGGGGAGGGGGGTGTGGGGGAGACAAAGACTTAACCCCAACATCCAAATCAGCTGCTTTAATTCCCTTCGCACTGGTGTCCTCTGATAAACACTCCTGCCTGAGAAGCTCTATGTAAATCCAAGTTGTTCTTGTTGTTGTCATCCTCAAGCCTTGCCTCTTTAAGATTCTACCTGTCATTTGCAGTCTGCAGCCTTAGCATTTCTGACACATTAAATCTACTCCACTGTCTCTCTATCTGAAGTGCAATAAGTCCCGCCTGACTCCATCCATTCACTTCCAGGAAAACAAACTGCGCTCAATAAACTACTTTGAGTGCTCTATCTGGGTGTTTAATTTGAGCAGCAAACTTGATCAACGTCCGTACGTACCTCACAAACAACCTGCAGCTTTAATCCCCTTCCCCGACGGTTGGTGCGTGAGAGATTGAGGGGAGGGGAGGGAGGGAGTGTAAAGTACATTTGTTACTTCACTTATGGTACCCGGGATGAGGCTATCAGTTCCAAAGAGACTTGAAAAGCTGGGGCTTTTTTTGACTGAAGTTCAGAGACTTTAAATTCTTATTATAATTTGATTAAAATGGCCAGCACAGATGGGATGGGCATATGGCTTGTTCTTATGCTGTGACGTCCTTTATTCTGTGTGATCTAAATATAGGATGTGTTCACATGTCACCACGTGAGTTCCTACATCAACAACAACAATATTGCATTTACAGAGCGTCTTCCTTGTCAGGAGGACGTCCCAAGGCGCTGAACAGTCAGGGGTCTGGACCCGAGCGGTGCGGGAGAGCGGCAGGCTGGATGGGAGGGTCAGGGCAGCGAGAGAGAGTTGGGAAGACGACAGAAGGCACAATCGAAGAGGAGGGTCTTGAGACGGCCTTGAAGGAGGCAAGGGAGGAAGTCAGGCGAAGGGACTGTGGGATGGAGTTCCAGAGTTTGGGGGCAGAGAGCTTGATTGCCCAGCCACCGATGGTATGGCGGGTCGGGCGGGAGACATGAAGCAGACCGGAACCCGCTGAATCGACGGGGTGGGCAGGTTAATAGAGAGTCAGCACATGAGAGGGATAGGAGGGGGCAAGGAATGGCCTTGAAAGTGAGGACAAGGATCTTGAATTTGATCCTCTGGGGGATGGAGAGTCAATGGATCTGGGTGAGGGTGGAGTGATGTGGTTGCGGAGCTTAGTGCGGGAGAGGACATGAGCTATAGAGTTCTGGGTGATCTGCAGCTTGTGAAGGGAAGAGCTGGGAAGGCCAACAAAGAGGGAGTTTCCATAGTCGAGCCCTGATGTGACAAATGCAGGTGAGGGTTTCAACAGCCTGAGGGGTGAGGCAATTGGAGCCGTTGGAGGACACGAAGTGGAGACGGTGTGAAAGATAAGACTTGAACCAGTCAAGGACAGAACCTTGAAGGTTGACGTGGGAGGAGACGGTGGAGGAGGATCGAATGGTCCACGGCAGCGGACAGGTCGAGGAGGCAGAGGGAGCCCTGGTCACAAATGGTCAGGATATCATTTGTGATCTTGACCACGGAAGTTTCCATGCTGAGATGCAACGACTCGTTCACGGACCTTCGACAGCAAAGGGAGGTTGGAGATAGGCCGGTAGCTTCATAGCTGAGAAGCGTCGAGGGAAGGTTTCTTCAGAATGCGGGTGATAGTGGCTGTTTTGAGGGGTGTGGGTATGATGCCAGATGAGAAGGTTGATGGTGTAAGCAGTAAAGTTCCTAGGGTCGTTACTACTTGTGGACTCCTGTAGCTCAGTGATTAGAGCACAAGAGAGAAATCCTGTTTGATTCCCTAGCAGGGCGAAACATTCACGCACTTCTGTTACCTAGCAGTAAGTAGGAACCCGGTTGGGTCACTCAATCCACGACTGTTTGTGGGACACTGCTGTATGCATTTGGCTGCTATGTTTCATGTTTAAAATATAAGTTAATTTAATTTACAGTATATTCTGTAAATATAATAATAAATGAGCTCCTGTAGCTCAGTGGTTAGAGCACTGGCCTTACAAGCGTGACACCTGTGTTCGAATCCAGGCAGGTCAGGGCGAAACCTTGGGCAAGTTTCCTTACTCCACACGCCTAATAATAATCCGTCCCTCAAAAAAACACATAATAAAAATTGGTCATTTCAATCCACGACTGTGCGCAATTGGCTGCCGCGTTTCGCCCACAAATATACAGTCAATTCACTTTACAGTATATTCTGTGAAGCGCTTTGGGACGTCGATAAGATGTGAAAAGTGCTACAGTATATCAAATGCAAGGATTATTATTATTATTATTATTCTGTGAAGTGCTTTGAGACGCCTTGAAGACATGATTAGGCTTCACAGCAAATGGAAGGAATTATTATTATAACACTGCCTTGGAACAACAGCGAGCCCCAGACTCAAGAGGAATGTTATTCAAAGTACTGATGTGTGCCAGGGGTATAAAACCTATTCCTTCACTCTCACTGCAATTATGTATAAAGGAGGGCGTTGTTTGATTAGCTGTCTTAAAACAAAATGCCTCAACTAATAACAATCCTTGCATCACGTTTTCAAGATGTCTCAAAGGATATTTCACAGAATATACTGTAAAGTGTAGCGACTGTCAATTTTGTGGGTGAAACGCAGCCGCTAATTACAACAACAACTTCAATTTATATAGCGCCCTCCACGCCGGACAGCGTCTCAGAGCGCTTTAATTAGGCACAGAAGTGTTCCACAAACAGTCGTGGATTAAGTGACTGTATTCTTACTAATACTGTATATATAGATAGATATATTTTTGAAGGGATATGACCCCCCCCCCCCCCCCCCCCTCACAAAAAGCAATCTGCCAATCGATTAATTGGTTCCTAATTACTGGGTAAACAGCAGCGTGCGGAGTGAGGAAACTTGCCCAAGGTGTTTTGCCCGGCCCGGGAATCAAACCTGGGTCATCTTGCTTGCAAGGCAAGTGCTCTAACCCCTGCGCTCCCGGACTCCACGTCACTGTACTGTATTGAGGGTGAAATCCGGCTGGGGTAAAATATAGCTTCTTAATGAAGACATTCAAATTTCCTGGCAAGTGAATTAAAAAAATGTAATGGAGTTTTCAGTGAACGTCTGTGGCCTCAGATTCCCAGAGGGCAACCCAATAACACAATCTACAATAACAGCTCAATAAAGGATGAACTGCCTTCTCTCACGCAGCACATGGATCCTGTTACTGTGATCATAGAGAAACGGCTGAGATTAAAGAGAGGAAGCTGTATTGATCAGGGTCATCACCGGCCATTTACAGTCCTGTAGACACCAGAGACTAGGCAGCCATTCACCCATTGAGTCTACTCCAATGCTGGCTCACTAGCATTTTCGCCCTCAAAAACGCATTGTCATTTCGCTTCACTTCACAGTATATCCCATGAAATGCTTTGAGACGTCTCGAAGATAATAATCCCTCCCAAAAAAAACCAACACAATAATAAAAATGGTCATTTCAACCCACGCCTGTTTGTGGGACACCGCTGTGCACAATTGGCTGCCGCGTTTCACCCACAACTACACAGTCAATTCACTTCATAGTATATTCTGTGAAGCGCTTTGAGACGTCGATAAGATGCATCAAATATCAAATGCAAGGATTATTATTATTATTATTATGGCGCTGTACGAAATGCAAGGATGATTATTATTTTATTATTCATTGGAGGCGTCTTTCTCTAATTCCTAATTCCCTGCCCTCGCCTCCCATGGTGCTGTACTGCTGTACTGCTTATTCAATTCATGTCAAGTTCAGAGCCACTTGTGACAAAGCATATTTAACCCATTAACTCCCTAACCCAGTGGCTTCCAAACTTTAAATAGCGACGCAAACCAGAAACCCAGCAAAGTTTGTGTTGCGCCCCCCCCACCCACCCCCCCCTTCACACTCGGGTTCTTGGCTCCGCACGCATTTGGGGGCTCGGGGGCGCCCCCCAGCCAAAGGTACGCGCCCCCACCCAAGGGAGGCACAGTTTGGAAACCACTGTCCTAACCTCTGCCCACACCTAGGAAAGTATTTCTTAAGACTTTCTTAACTCTTTTTGCCTTGATACTGAGCAGCTTTAGATTCTCATTCACAAACTGACAGGGAGAACCTTCAACTATTATTTAGACGTCAAGAAGACGTGAAAAGCGCTGCATCAAAAGCAATTCTTTTCTCACGAAGGGTCGTGGACCTGACACTTTGAATCACTTTCCCTCTCTCCATAGATGCTGCCTGACCTGCTGAGTGTTCCCAGCCATTTCTGGAAATCTTTCCTTCAGATTTCCAGCAACTGCAGTATTTTTGCGTTTTGTGCAAGGATTATTATTATTATCATTGACAACATCACCTCAGTCCAGAATTAGATCTCAGCCTGGTTCAAATGTATGTTGAAGATCCCACGTCACGATCCAAAAAGTGAAAGGAGTTTACAGTATAGTAGTACAGTTTACAGTATAGTAGAGGTTCTGAGGTTTTCCCTTTGCTGAGGTTTTCCCTTTGCGTTTTCTGAGGTTTTCCCTTTTCTGAGGTTTTCTGAGGTTTTCCCTTTGCGTTTCACTCATTTCCTAAAGTTGCTTTGAGGGACCACAGCTGGGCTGCGTGTGGCTCTGGGAGTCTTTACTGAGGAAAACATTAACTGAGGAGATGGGGACTGAAGCACACAACATGACTTGGGCTTAATGAAGTAGATGATTCAGCTATCATTGGACCCAGCTGTCTGAGAGGCTGATCTTAAACCACAAGTAAGTCTATGTTAATTGCGTTTGGTTTGTCCTAACCTCAGGGGAGGGTGTCGGTCAGTCAGGCGGTTGGTCGGTCGATCAGGGACGTCATCGATCAGGCAGTCATACATCCTAGTTAACAGGACGGAATTTCCATGGCAACGATGAGTGATTAGCAGCGGACTCCTTTCCTCAAAAGGGGGAGGCAGCCAGCGTTAACATTGACATAGCCCTCACAGTATCCTTCACATCTTCGAGACGTCTCAAAGACGTCTTCACAGGTTATACCCTGAGGTGAAGTGACCTTGAGGTCTTGTTTGACGCTCTACTATCCTTTCTACTCCATATCCGTGCCACGACCTGCTCTGCCTTCCCCACCTCCGCACCATCGGCCAGCTCCGCCAGAGTCTCACACCGCAAACCACCAAAACCCTCATACCCGCATTCATAACATCCAAGCTTGACTATGAAACCTCCTTGCTTGTCGGCCTCCCCAACTCCTCGCTCCACATGCCACAGATCAATCAGAGCTCTGCAGTCCGTGTCCTCTCCCGCACCAGTTAGAGTTTTCTTCACACCTCGCTTCCCTCTACAACTGCAACCTCCTAATCTCTACCAACTTGTCTTCACCCTCCGCTCAGCGGGCTCCGGCTTGCTTCATTCCCTACCTCGCTCGTCCCACCATTGGCGAGCGGGCCTTCAGCCATCCTCTGGAACTCCATCCCGCAGTACCTTCGCCTCGCCCCCTCCCTTGCCTCCTTCAAGACCATCCCAAGATCCCCCCTCATCGACTGTGCTTTTGATCACCCTCCACCCACCATCCCACCCTCCACCCTCCCCAATCCTGACCCGGGTCCGAAACACCGACTGTTTAGGGCCTTGGGATGTCCTCCCAATGTGAAAGGTGCTATACAAAAGTAATTTAGCTGTTGTTGTATTTTCTTGGCGAATGTGGTAGTCATGTTTCTACACACCAAAGTCCCACACACAGCCCGACGTTTCTAAGCTCTCGTAAAAAGCCATTGGTGGCAGCAAATCGTATTGGTGAGATGTCAGTTTTGTTTTTAACATTGCACTGACACCTCTGAGACTATCTGTGATAAGACTTTATATTAATGCAGTGAGTCATTCACCTCAGGTTCGATTCCCGGGCGGGGTTGAAACTTTATTTAAGTTTCCTTACTCCACACTCCTCGTGCACAACACACTCCAGCGCTTTGGGATGTCCTCCCGATGTGAAAGGCGCTCTATAAATGTAATTTTGTTGTTGTTGTTGACCTAACAGTAAGTAGTAACCTGGTTATTAGTCGATTGGTGGATCACTTTCCAGGTGTAATAATCCCTCCCACCTCAAAAAATCATCATTTGGTCACTCAATCCCTGACTGTTTATGGGACGCTGCAGTGGGCGATTGCCTGGTGCATTTTGCCTCTAAAATTCAGTCAATTCACTTTACTATATATTCTGTGAAGTGCTTGAAGATGTATCAACAACATTAGACGCTCTATCGAATGCAAGAATGATTAGTGTTGTTCTTGGTAACTGTTTTCCAGTCATTAATTACCCTCTGGGTAAAGACAAATCTCCTGGTGTCTGTCCTGAAATTGCCCCTTTGTTGCTCTAAACCCATGTCCTCTTGTTCTGCTGTCTCATTGCATCAGAAGGAATTGTTTCTCATGTAAATTTTGATACATCTCTCGGAGGGTTCCCTCCGAGTCATCTCCTTTGAACAGTGAATCATAAGGGTAGTCAAGGCACTCCACACTGCCAGCTTTCTGCTGAGACGAACTTACAAAGAAAATCACTTCAGTCGGTGATCGCTGGCACTTAGCATTCCGAGCACTCGCCTCCTCATCGCAGTTCAGGTTAATAAGCAAATGCTTTATGACCCAGGTGAGGAGTTACAAGAGGATTTGGGTTGTCAGATTCCTATAAATTATGCATCTTTGGTGTCGTGGGGAAAAGAGGAGTCAGTGAATTAAACTTTGCCCGAACAAGGGCTGGCAGCAATGAATCAGCCATGGCCAAACTCATGTCACGCTCCTTGCCCAAGAATGACATCTCACTTTCTCCATCGTCCATGCTACACTGAACCTCTTCAACAAGCCACTGTCAGCACCCCACTGTGAAATCACAGATGGTCCCATGTTACGAGAGTGAAGTCTCAACCCCAGAGGTCAGTGTGGAGAGAGAACAGCCAGGCTAACCCTGGCTGGTAGGGGTTGGAGTGAGGAGCTCTGAGGGATTGCTGGACTCCAGGTTCACAATAGGACCATTGTCTGTAAGATATGAAACGGCAGTGAGAACATAAATCCAGAAGAATTCTTTCAGATATTCAAAGACCCAATAACCAATTCCACACACTCTACTGCAATAAACACACTATCATATAATAATAATCATCCTTGCATTTGATATAGTGCTTTTCACAGATTATACTGTAAAGTTAATTGACTGTTGATTCAGAATTCTGCCGTCCGCATTCTCACCCGCACCAAACTTCGCTCCCCCATTACACCAGTCCTTGCCAGCCTCCACTGGCTGTACCCGAGAGAATCGATTTCAAGATTGTCAACCTTGTCTTCCAATCCCTCCACTCCTCAGCAACCCCCTACCTCTCTGACCTCCTCTCTCCTCAAACCAGCATCCTTTGCCTTCGCTCCATCTGGTCTGGCCTCCTCCATGTCCCCAAATCCTCCGCTCCACCCTCAGCGGCCATGCCTTCAGCCACTACGCCCCGAGGCTCTGAAACTGCCTTCCTCACTACCTTCGCCTCACCCCCTCTCTTCCCAGTTTCAGGTCCCAGGTGAAGACCCTTGTCTTCGAGCGCGTCTTTCTACCCCTGCCCTTGGCTCGGTCCCGGGATCCTCTATTGTGAAGCGCTCTGAGACGCCGTCCAGCGTCGAGGGCACTATGTAAGTTGTTGTTATATATATGTGGGTGAAACACGGCAGCCAATTGTAGACAGCCGTGTCCCACAATGAATCATAGATTGAAAATTACCAATTTTTTTGAGGGATTATTATTAAGCGTGTGGAATAAGGAAACTTGCCCAAGGTTTCGACCTGCCGGGAAGTGAACCCGGGTCTCTCGTTTGTAAGGCGAGTGCTCTAACCACTGAGTTACAGGACTCCTATATCATGTCCTGTAGACTCTTGTGACGTCCTATAGCATAGTGGTTAGCACGCTCGCCTTGCAAGCAAGGTTCAATTCCAGGGCAGGCGAAACCTCAGGCAAGTTGCCTTACTTCACCTGCCTCAGCAGTAAGCAGGAGGATCTGATCATTAGTCAATTGGCGGATCGCTTTTTCGGAGAGAAAAAATCCCTTCAAATAATATACAGTATTTGAGAGAATTAGTCACTCAATCCGCGACTGTTTGTGGATGGTGCACAGGTGTGCAATTGGCCATCATGTTAAACCCACAAAATGTACAATCAACTCAACAACAACAACAACAATTTACATTTATATAGCGCCTTTCACGTCGGGAGGACGTCCCAAGGCGCTAAAACTCACTTCACAGTCTGTTCTTTGCAACATCTCAAAGATGCGATAAGACGCTGCATTAATGCCAGGATTATTATAACTCAGCTGCACACACGCCTGTCACACTGCACCCCAATAACCCATCACGTTGGTGAATTCACTTCATGTCACCCACTTTGATATAATATACACACTCTGCCCAATGCCAACATTAGAAAATGAAATAACATAATAATCTTCATGTCAACACAGGGGGAAAGGAAAGCAATAGTGCGTAATGGAATACTGACAGCAGATCACAAATCAGTAATTCAATTTAGCAGCTCTGTAATGATGTGATGAACCAGCAAAGCAGAGCCATGGCACTTTATGAACATCAGCTCAGCTGCAAGGTTGAATTACCATCTCCAACAGTGGCCCGATCGGGCTGCTGACTGTACAGGTTAAACCCTGGGCTTTCGAGTGTGGCCTCTGTCAACCCCCAGCACCGTGGGCTCTCTGATGGGGAATCCAGAACAAGGGGCATCATCTTAATATTAGAGCGAGGCCGGGTAGGAGTGAAATCAGGGGCAAAGGGGAGTGAGTGGAAATCTGGAACTCTCTCCCCCAAAATGCTGTGGATTATGGCCTTGATCCATTCACATTTTCATGACTGAGATGGATAGATGTTTGTTAGGCCAGGGTATTAAGGGATATGGAGCAATGGGGAGGGAGGAGGAGGTGGGTAACTGGACCTGAGGCACAGGTGCGCTGTGGTTTTATAGAATTGCAGAACAGACTCGAGGGGCTGAATAGCCTCCTCCTATATTATTCCAGGAGAAACTCTTTTTTTCTGGATGACCACAAGGCTGGTCCCTGTGGGAAGGACTTTTACACCTGGGGTCAAGCGATGGTGATGATGGGTAAAGCCCCAGGAAATGCCCTCTGTTATCAAATCCCATGCCATGGCCTGAGCTCCCATCCAGCCTAGTGCAAGGGAACTGCTACACTGTTGGAGTGTTCACTTGGAGCCCTATAGTGTTGTGGTTAGCGCACTCACCTCGCAAGTGAAAGGATGGTTCGATTTCTGGTCAACAACACCAACTAATAGCGCCCTTCATACCAAACAGCATCGCGGAGCATTGGAGTCCAATGCTGAGCCAGGGGGAAGGGGGAATGTGACCATAGGCACGGTCGAAGAGGAAGGTATTCAATCACATCCTGAAAATGGGGAGAGAGAGGGCAAGCCAAAGGGATCAAGGGAGAGAGTTCCAGGGCAAAACATTAGGCAAGCCTCCTTACTTCCTTCCTTTCGCCCACAAGTGTACAGTCAATTCACTTTACAGTATATTCTGTGAAGCGCTTTGAGACATCGATAGGATGTGAAAAGCGCTAAATCAAATACAGATACAAGGCTTATTATTATTATTATTATTACTCTATATGCAGTAAATAGGAACCTGTTTGCTAATCAATTGGTCTATCACTTTTCCGCAAGTAATAATCCCGGCAAAACAAAATGGTCACCAAATCCATGACTGTGTGTTGTACACAATTGGCTGCCATGTTCCGCCCACAAATTGCACAATCAATTCACTTTATAATACACACATGATAAAGTACTGCAGAACAATGGGCATCATCTTTACAGTATATCCTGTGAAGCTTTTGAGATGTCTTGAAGATAAGCCGCTATACCAATGCAAGTATTATTATTCTTCACAGGAGGCCTTGCACAGGTGGGGTACTCGGATCTTAAGGATCACTGTGCTAGATGGGAGCTCAAGCCTTATCATGGGGCAATGAATTTACTGGGGTAATAGGTACCAGGATTACGTTTACTGGGGTACCTAAAGGACAGCATCTCCGACAATGCAGTGATTTCCCCCAGCACCACACTGAAGCACAGGCCTAGACCATGAGCTCAAAGTCCTGAAGTGAGGTTTGAATCCACAATCATCTGATCCAGAGAGAGAAAGAGAGACCTATTAACATAGTCAAGCACATTTCATAATGATAGAATAATCCTTGCATTTGCTGTCCTTAAAAAGCATCTTGATGCAGTGGTGTGTTTGGGGGGGGGGGGGGGGGGGGGGGGGAGGAGTAGGGTGTTTGAAGGGATGAGATCAGATGGACCAAAGAACCTTCTTACCCCAGTCCCATCTTGTGACATTGTGAAGCTGTAGCATGAAAATGTTTCACGGGAATTCACTACAAAGTGTAGTGACTGTGTTATGTGGGCAAACACAGGAGCCAATTTGTACCCAGCAGAGTCCTGTCATCATTGGAGTAATGACAATCCCGCTATTAAATGTGTTGGAGGACAGGAGTTTCATTTAGCCGAAACCTTGCTTGGGACTGACTAATTTTCTAGGCCTTTTTCAGTTCCATGTTCAGTGTATATTGAGCGACCTGATTGCATTTACATTATTTATTGGGCCTCCTTAATCTTCTTTTTTCCAATATCGCTTAAGAAATAGGCGTCATATTGTGAGCACAGCCTCTGCAATGAACTACACAAGGTTAGAATCATTTGCTTCACCTTATTGGCAAGTGCCCTTGGATAAACTCCAGCACATCATTAGCCCCTGTTGCAAAGAGCTCCATCATTATTGACTGGAAACTGACTGCGAGTCGGGCAAAACACAAGAGGTAACATTTTAATGCAGAAAACCTGGAACAGCATTAATTTGAGACTGAGCTAAACCTTCAATTGGGGGGAACAGAGGGCATTTCCTGGGGGTCAGAAACTTGGAGTAACAATAATAATAATCCTTGCATTTGATACAGTGCCTTAACTTTGAGTCCTGTAGCTCAGTGGTTAGAGCACTGACTTGACAAGCGAGAGACCTGGGTTCAATCCCAGGCAAGGTGAAACCATGGGCAAGTTTCCTTACGCCACACACCTAATAATAATCCCCCCCCAAAAAATTGGTCATTTCAATCCACGACTATTTGTGGGACGCTGCTGTGCTCAATTGGCTGCCGCATTTCGCCCACATATATACAGCCAATTCATTTTACAGTATATCCTATGAAGTGCTTTGAGGTGTCTAGAAGACATGAAAAACTTTATTTTGAATGCATGGATTATTATTATTCCTGTTAACACATCAATTTACTGTAGAGTATAGTGACTGTGTATTTGTAGCCAAATGCAATCGTACAGTAATGTTCCACAAACAGCCATGAAGTGAATAACAAATTCTAATTGGGGGATTGTTGGCTGGGACACCAGGAGAGAGAAACTCCCTTCTCTTTTAAGTATTGCCACCTGAACAGGTCAATGGAACCTGGGTTTAATGTCTTCCCTCAAATCTCTTTCTGGCCCAAAAATAATGCCACCGCACTGACTTCAGCACCTTGGGACGTCCCCCCGACAGGGAAGGCACTTTACAAATGTAATTTTGTTTGTTGTTGTTTATGCTTTCCAAGCCCTGGCACCTCCCTAACTCATAGATCTGCTCACAATCCACTCGACTATCTCCCACATTCACTCAGGCCGGCTCCAGCCATCTGCACGTCCCTGATCCCCTCAAACAACAACAACAAAATTACATTCATAGAGCGCCTTTCATGTCGGGGGGACGTCCCAAGGCGCTGAACAGTCACGGATCCACTCCACCGTTGGCAGCCGAACTTCCATCCACTTTGGAATTCCCTGACTCAATCCCTCCAATCTCGCCTCCTCCTTCCTCACCTTCAAATCACACCTGAAGACCTTCCTCTTCGGCCTTTGGCCGAGGGTCACTTTCTCCCTCTCCATGGTTTGGTATCAAGCACCACCAATGTTAAGTCAACTCAGAAACATTATATAAATGTCAGCTTTTGTTGTATTATGTACTGACAGAATTTCCACCTGGACGCGGCTGGTGTTTTGTTAGCGTCTCACAGTTCCTGGCTTCCTTGTGAAAAGTATGACAGATGATTAAACAAGTCAGTACCAGGCACAGAGTCTGTAGTAAGGCAGAGAACTGGGTGATTTGGAAAGGTTAGAAATTACACATGGTCTCCCCAAAGTGCTAGGCAACACAATAAAACAACCAGTGCGGAAAACAGCAGCAAATTCAATTTTGAAAATCTGTCCAACGTTAATTTATTTTCAGTGATTGTGTTACTGCAGTTTGTGGCCATTAACTACAACAACAACATGCAGTTATATAGCACCCTCCATGCACTCTCACATTGAGCTGGGGGGGGTGGGGGGGGGTGGTGGTGGTGTGGGGGGAGTAGGGGGGAGGTGGCTGTAAGTACGTAGAAGAAGGTTTTGAGATGGCACTTGAAAAAGGGAGAGAAGTGGCAAGGCGGAGGGATTGAGGGAGAGTATTGCAGAGTTTCTGGATGCAGTGGCTGAAAGTGCGACCTCCGACGGTGGGGCGGAGGGAGTGAGGGACGAGGAGGAGCCCGGGGCCGGTCGAGTGGAGGCGGCGGGTGGTGGATTGGAGAGCGGGGAGGTCGGAGAGGTGAGGTAGGGGGGGCGCCAGGGAATGGAGGGATTTGAACACGAGTGTTGTAGCTTGCTGATCATGTGGCTGCATTCAATTATTGCCCCTCGGTGTCAGCCTGGCTCAGTGTCAGCCTGGCTCAGTCAGTTACACTCTCATGTCTGGGTCAGAGGGTTGGTTGTGCTCCATCTTGGCACTTTGAGCCCAGGGTGACACTCCCATGCAATGCAGGGGAAAGGGGGTGAGGCATTGTTGGACGCGATGTTCTTTGGATGAGATGTTAAATTGAGGTCCCGTCTGCCCGGTCAGATCCTGGTATTCAAAGAGTGAAGAGAAGTGTGTTTCCTGGCCAATAATCCTCCACCCTCCACCCAGATAATAATAATAATAATAATCCTTGCATTTGATACACAGTAGCGCTTTTCACATCTTATCGATGTCTCAAAGCATTTCACAGAATATACTGTAAAGTGAGTTGAATGTATATTTGTGGGCGAAACGTGGCAGCCACGTCCCACAAACAGCCATGGATTGAAAATGACCAATGTTATTATTGTGTGTTTTTTTTGGAGGGATTATTATTAGGGGTGTGGAGTAAGGAAACTTGCCCAAGGTTTCGCCCTGACCTGCCTGGATTCGAACACAGGTCTCACGCTTGTCGGGCAAGCGTTCTAACCACTGAGTCACAGGAGCTCCACAGGTGAGATAAATTGGGGATTCACTGCATAACTGGTTGCCACGTTGGCCTAATCTGGTCAGGATTGACTTCTGAAATACTTGGAGATACAGTAATGTGATATTAGCTTCTCTAAAACTCTAAGCTCTTCGTGCTGAGAACTCGTTTCAAGTGAAACTCACCCAGGAAGACAAGGACCTGATAGCGATGTGAAGTGGGATGTTACAAGGTCTAATAAATTAAAGAGATCAATAAGGCAGCAGCTGAAACATGGACAAGATAACACAAATTACCAACATTTATCTAGTGGAGGGCTGGAGACCGTTCTGGTACGCGTATCTTTAACTGTAATTATCATTTTTTTTCCGCCTTTAGATTAATATATTGATGTAACATTTTAGATTTATTTTTATTAATGCTCGAACCAATCTCCAAGCAAACATCCCTCTCTCTCATTTCAAACCACTTAACTTTGCTGGAAGGGATTACATGGAGAGCTCAAGTGAGCACTGAACTGTGTAACAACAGCGGTGGCTCAACGCATGGCTCGCGGGCCAGATGTGGCTCCCACACAAACAGTGGCATTAGTCCAGGTAAATTCGGGGTAGGGGTAGGTAGAAAGAGAAGGAGAAGGGGAAGAGTTAGTGGGGGAGCCGAAGGCATGGTCGAAGAGGAAGGTTTTGAGGCCGGCCTTGAAGGAGGAAAGGGAGGAAGCGAGGCGGAGGGGCTGTGGGATGGAGTTCCACAGTGTGGGAGCAGAGAGGCTGAAAGCCCGGCCGCCGATGGTTGGGTGGTTAGGGCGGTGGACGCGGAGCAGGCCTGAGGCTGCTGAGCGGAGGGTGCGGGCGGCTGATAGGGAGACAGTAGGTCAGAGAGGTAGGTGGGGCAAGGCTGTGAGGGCCTTGAAATGAGGACGAGGATCTTGAATTCGATCCTCTGGGGGATGGGGAGCCAGTGGAGATGGACAAGGGTGGGAGTGATGTGGTCGCGGAGCCTGGTACGGGAGTGAATGAACACGAGCTGCAGAGTTCTGAATGATCTGCAGCTTGTGAAGGGAGGAGCTGGGGAGGCAGACGAGGAGAGAGTTCCTGTTGTCGAGCCTGGAAGTGATAAAGGCGTGGATGAGAGTTTTGGCAGCGTGGGGGAGTGAGGTAGTGGCGGAGTCTGGCAATATTGCGGAGGTGATGGAAGGCTGCGCTAGGGGAGTGGGGACAGGTTTGCAATGTGGATTCATATTCACTGAACTATGGGCTGAACAACCTTCAAACAGTTTAAAACGGTATCTCACAACCCCAAACATGGAATCTACCCCCAATCTTGTCCTGAGCAGCGGTGTTCAGGTTCTCATTGCAATTTGATACGAAGATAGGCACAAAAGTATTATTTTAACACTGGTTGGGAATAAATTGCACTTACACTCCACCTCAACCAAATATAAAATGATAGTTTAATAATAATAGTCATAAGGAAATGTATTGACCTAAAAATTGTTCACAGTGCTTTCTGTAAAGTGTAGTGACTGCATTTTGTTGGTTGAATGAGCCGGCCAGTTTGACAACAGACATGAAGTGAGTAAACATACATAGTCGCCACAGCCATCAGCGCAACTGAGACTGTTAATAAGACTATGTATTCAAAAATGGCTTGACAAAATATCAACCTCCTATGAAAAGTAACCATTTTAGGAAACTCAAATTCATTTCAAAAATAGTAACATCCACGTATTTATAAGGAGGCAGTGATATTGGTATGGCTGACCCATTGCTGAAAACCACTTAGATTGGTTATTATTTTTATTAAAATAATGACAATAATAGTCCTTGCATTTTATACAGCTCCAGGATAGGACACAGGATTCACTGCAAAGGTTTTTTTTTACTGGTTGCGTTGTGGGCGGATGTTTTATGTGTAATTTCTTACTAAATGGCAATTTCATCTTGAACATTGTGAGCCTATACTTTTGTCAGACTTGGATCATTAAAGCCAATCACTAAGTACAGTCTTTAATTAAAAAATATCCCATAAATTAACTGAAATCAATAAGTGGTTCCCGACCCAACAGTGATCCAAATTGTACTCATCCGTAATCTGGAGCGGAGGCGAGATGCAGAGAATCTCTCTTAATAAAAAAATGTGTTCAGTTATTTTTCTTACTTTCTCAGACCAACGCCATCCCAAGCGACCATTCCAGCTCAATGACAGCTTCCACTCCATAATGACGGAGTCCTTGCAACAGGGGATAATGATGTGCTGGAGTCTTTCCGAGGGCCGAGTCCTCTAACATAAAATAACAATAACAATCCTTGCATTTGATATCGCGCTTTTCACATCTTATCGACGTCTCAAAGCACTTCACAGAATGTACTGTAAAGTGAATTGACTGTATATTTGTGGGCGAAACACGGCAGCCTATTGCGCACAGCAGCATCCCCCACAAACAGTCGTGGATTGAAATGACCAATTTTATTGTTGTGTTTTTTTTTTGCAGGGATTATTATTAGCCGTGAGGAGTAAGGAAATCTGCTCAAGGTTTCGCCCTGATCTGCCTGGATTCGAACACAGGTCTCACACTTGTAAGGCGAGTGCTCCAACCACCGAGCTACATGAGCGCCACAGTCTTGATGTGCCAGGTATTTTACTGAGGGCCAGCCAATGTCCGTAGAGTGGGACACACCACAGTTTAAGTGGGTAAGAAGCAGTAGCTAGGTGATAGCAGAGGGAATTTCCCAGACTTTGAATAACATAGGGCCATGTTTGACTAGGGTACCGGTATGTTCCTTATATTGCACCAGCGCAAAACAGCTGCTCTCAGAGTGTAGCCAGTAATGCCAGAGGGAATAACTGGGTGACATGAGATGATCGAGACACATTTCAACCAACATTTCAGATCACTGGGAATAAAAGGCTTGATTTAACCACCCCAAGGAAGATAATAATAATAATAGCAATTGATATAGCACATTGTCACATCATTGAGACGTCTCAAAAAATATATTGTGAAGTGGATTGACTGTGTATTTTGAGGCAGCCAATTGTGCACAGCAGTGTCCCACAAACAGTAGTGGATTAAGTGGCCAATTTATTTATTGTGAAGGAATTACTAGCCCCGGAAAGAGATCTGCCAATCGACTAAGAACCAGCTTGCCACTTACTGCTGGGTAAACAGAGGCATGTGGAGTAAGGAAACTTGCCCGAGGCTATGCCCCAGCTGGAAATCAAACCCAGGTTCTCTCGTTTGTGAGGCAAGCATTCTAACCACTGTGGGACTCCGCAAAGATGAGGTGATAACAGGAAGCATTGCTGGACACAATCAAGAAGTCATTCATCCAAGTCACTGACTACCTGGGAAGTCTCATTGTAATCAAATTTCTCAAGGTCACCCTGTGCTGAGCCACACTCAGTACAGCTCAGGTGAGAAACTATTTTTTTCATTGAGCTGCTTAATGTTATCATTACCTCGAAGATGTCACAGTTCACTCACCAGCGCGACTTATGAATTGAGATCACTCTTCGAACGTTGTCTTTCGTTCCACAGTTACTGGTGAAACCCATCCATCATCTCCCTTCATCTTGTAACAGAGCGGCTCATGTACATGCCACACGTTGCCCGCCAAGCTTCCCCGTGACAGCCAGGGTAACGTGCGGTGCTCAATCTGCTTTATCAGATTACCATTATTACCTTTCCAGATGTTCGATGATGTCAATCTTTGCGTGACATTCCCAAACTGTGCGAGGTGGGGGAGCGAGCTCACTGTGCACTGACAGCAGTGACACCTACGGATCCTTAACCAACCGTTCAGGATCATTTCACCCTGGCCGCAGCGCTGGACGGGTTGCCGCAGTGTCTCCCGGGAAAAATCTCCAACTCATTTTTCGACCGAGATCTGCGCAAGTAATAATAGTAATCTTCCTAATTGACGTAGCGCCTTATCACGTCTTCGAGACGTCTCAAAGCGATTCACGGAACATACCGTAAAGTGAATTGACTGTATATATTTTGTGGGCGAAACGTGGCAGCCCATTGCGTACAGCAGTGTCCCACAAACAGTCATGAATTGAACAACCAATTATTTTTTGAAAGGAATTATTATCCCCGGAAAAGCGATCCACGAATAGACTAACAACAGGGTTCCCATTTACTGTTGCTACACAGAGGCGTGTAGAGTAAGGAAAATTGTCCAGTGTTTTGTCCTGCTGGGAGTCAAACCCAGGTCTCTTAATTGCGAGGCAACTGCGCTAAACACTGAGTTACAGGACTCCGGGAAGCCACAGCTTTCTGTATGTGCTACAACTGTTCAGGTGGCTGCTACATAAAATGTTGCTCAGGCCTTAGACGTAGGGTAGAGGAGAGTAACAAGGATGGTCCTCAGAGCTAGAGGAATGAGCAACCTTTGGGTAACCTCGGCCTCTTCAGCCAAGACAGGGTAGCCCAGTACTGGTAAAATTACAAATGAGATTCAAAAAGTCAACTCAAGTTTTAGGATGCGTTAAGGCAGCAGAACAAGAGGACATAGATTGAAAGTTGCTGAGGGCAATTTCAGGACAGACCCGAGGAATTTTCGGAACAGGTTCAGATCGAGTAACAGGTTACCATTGAAAAACAGCTGTGACAGGGGAACAGAAGGCTGGGGTCCTGTGAGAATGAGAACAAATGGGCCAAAGGTCCTTTTCCATCCAAACCAATCTTGTGACCTTGTGCCAGGAAGACCTATTATTGCTCATGCTCAGTGCTTCCATTGCTCCTTCTTGCTCTCTAGTGGCCAATTGAAAATGCCGACGTTCCCAACAGTTTCCCTGTTGCCTTTATCAATACATCTTGTTGAAATGTCTAAAGGTTTTACAGTAAACAATGACTTTTGAAAACAAAACGCAAAATGAGGTAGCCATTTTGCGCACAGCAAAATCTCCCAAACAAAGTGCCTCATGAAAGGCTCTCCTTCACTGTTATAGTCACTTATTTAAGCGCTCTGAGACGCCGTCCAGCGTGGAGGGCACTATATCAATCAAAGTTGTTGTTGTTGTTGTAGTTACTGGGTGTCAAAAGCAATTCTTGATTCAGAATTGGATGGAAGGGAGGAAACGGGTGGGCTTTGTTAGAGGAACTGAGGAGAAATGGTCAGCAGTATTCAATGGAATGCCTCAGGGGTCTGTTCTGGGACCCTCATGTAATATATAATTTAATAATAATCCTTGCATTTGATATAGCATTTTCACATTTTATCGACATCTCAAAGCGCTTCACAGAATATACTGTAAAGTGAATTGACTGTATATTTGTGGGTGACACTCAGCATCCAATTGCGCACAGCAGTGTCCCCACAAACAGTTGTGCATTGAAATGACCAATTTTATGATTGTGTTGTTTTTTGAAGGGATTATTATTAGGCGTGTGGAGTGAGGAAACTTGCCCCAAGGTTTCGCCCGGACCTGCCTGGATTCGAACACAGGTCTCACGCTTGTAAGGCGAGTGCTCTAACCACCCAGCTACAGGATTTCCACACTGGCTTATCCACTGTAAGGTACTGTAGTTGCATTTGCAGACAACACCAGGTTGGGGTAACCTCCCAGAGGAGACAAAGGAGATTTTAGATCGGGTGTGCACATGGGCTGATAACTGGCAAAATGAAGCTTAATACTGATGAACACAAGGGACTAGATGCAGGATGCTGGAATAAGTAGCAAAGATACTCCATGGATGAGATAGAAGTTGGCAAGTGGGGAAGTTTAAAAAGAACAAGGGTGTTAGCTGACTCATTGCGTACTATATCAAAACAGTGTCCGGCAGCAATAAACAAGACAAACAGGATGCGGGGCTACATTGCTAAATCAGTTGAATTTAAATGTTCAGATGCTATACACCAGCTGTACAGTGCTCTCCGCACAGCTCTGGTCACCGCAATATCAGAGGCTGCATAGGCCCGAGAGGCAATGCAGAGGAAAGCAAAGGGATGATTCCCCAGAGGAATGAGCTGAGAGCAATGAATCGACAAGTTCAAGCTCTTCAGTGATCACAGTGGAAGAGGAAAGATTTCAGGCAGGATTTGAAAAGGGGGAGAGAGGGGGCATAGCAGAGGGGTTGAGGCCGAGTGTTCCACAGTTTTGGGGCAAAGCAGCCGAAAGCGTGATCTCGGATGGTGAGGAGGAGGATGAAAGAGAGGAGCATGATTTCCACCCCAAGGAAGTCATGGAGAAGTCAAAGCACTTCACAGAATATACTGTCAAGTGAATTGACTGTATGTTTTGGGGGTGAAATGTGGCAGCCAATTGCGCACAGCAGTGCCCACAAACAATCAGGGATCGAGCTACAGGACTCCGAGTTGAATGGGCAGCCAAAAATGGTTTGGTTGGCCCGTCACCCGTGTACATAGACACTACAACAACCACAAAATTATACTTATTCTGTGTGATCTAAATATAGGATGTGTTCACATGTCACCACATTCACACCCTGTGAGTTCCTACATCAACAAAAACAAAACTACATTGATAGAGCTCCTTCCTTGTCGGGAGGACGTCCCAAGGCGGTGAACTGTCAGGTCGGGACCCGAGCGGAGGCGAAAGGGGCAGAGTAGGGGGGAGGGGAGGGGAAGGAGAGAGTTAGGAGGCTGTTGGGAGGGCGGCGGGAGGCACGATCGAAGAGGGGAGTCTTGAGACCGACCTTGAAGAGGAGGCAAGGGAGGAAGCGAGGCGAAGGGACTGTGGGGGCAGAGAGTTCCAGAGGGTGGGGGCAGAGAGGCTGAAAGCCAGGCCACCGATGGTAGGGCGGGTCGGTTGGGAGATGTGAAGCAGACCGGAGCCCGCTGAACGGATGAGGCGGAGCGGTTGATAGCGAACTTCACTATTCCTTGAAATATAGCAGGCCGACACAGCAATAACTTCACTATATACAGTGAAGATCATCAAACAGGACTCCCTTCGACCACTGGTGCAAGCATTGCTCGGAGCAGACTCTGGCAAATTGCTTGAATGCGATATTTCTTATACTTAAATGATAACAAATGTTTATATCACAAAGCCCCTTATCACCTCATCGAGGCATCTCAAAGCACAGGATACATACTGTAATGTGGATTGATTGTGTATTTTGTGGACGAAACTCGGCAGCCAATTGCGCACGGCGAGGGTCTGACAAACAGCCGCGGATTGAGGCGACCAAATGATTCATTTAATTGAGTGCTGCCCTGTGCTGCCTTTCAAGTGCAAGGTTAGACTGAGGTTCCCGTCTGCCTGTTCAGGTGGCCATAAGACATGCCGTGGCACCATTCCCCAGAGAGAAAAACTACCTTTTGGCTTCAGAAGATACCAACGACGGGTGGAGTACAATTCTAACAACCAAAGTCCCAGAAAAGATTTGAAAGTATTGGTACCTCTGGACTTTCCTCTCTCTTTGGGTATAAATTTGCGATACCCACTCTGTCATTTTCACCTGTGAATTTATCTCCAGTTTTCGCCCGGTTGCCGAGTTCCTCGTATCCAGGATTTCCTCTCAGTTTTAATCACAGAGAACCTTTGGAGACTTGTTAGATTTTAAGCGTATGCGGTTTAATGAGGAGGCTGGAGTTTTACTGATCATTTTATGGAGCGACAGAGTGTGGTTAAGACTGTGTAATAGCATCAGCTTTCCACGCTCTGTTGTCCTACCATTTGATGGGGACTGTTAATTTTACGCCTGTGTTTGAAGTTCAATAACGGTTTAATAAAGGTGTTCTCAGCTGTGGAGGGCAATAAAACTGGCCTCAACTATCCCGTTCTTGTACAGGGAGGGGGCTGGGGGTGGGGGAAGGGGACAAGTGGGAAAATAAATAAAAATGTGGAAAAGATCAAAGGATATTAGGAGATGGATGAATGGGAAGATGGATGGACAGGGAGGTAGGTGGGTGGGTAGAGCAGTGAATGGGAAGTGAGATGAACAGAGAGGTGAATAGAGAATAGATGTGAATGGGGATTTGATGAACAGCAACAACAACAAGTTTGATTTATATAGCGCCCTCCACTCTGGACGGCGTCTCAGAGCGCTTCCCGGGACCGAGCCAGGGGGCAGGGGGAAAAAGGTGACCAAAGGCACGGTCGAAAAGAAAGGTCTTCAGCTGAGTCCTGAAACGAGGAAGAGAAGGGGCGAGGAGAAGGGAGTTTGCCTCCCGACGTGAAGGGCGCTCTATAAAGGTAATTTTGTTGTTGGTCTGGGAGGAGTTGAAGGGGCGGGTATCGCACCCGATGTGCGATGGGAAGGTGCCGGGGGAAAGAGAGCAACTGTAAGAGCAACAAGTGAAAAGGAGATTTGGGATGGGGGTGTGGGAGAGTTGGATGGAGAGAGCAGAGTGGAGGACATTCAAAGTGATAAACACTAAATGTCTCTAAGCAACAGTCCTGTAGCTCAGTGGTTAGAGCACTCGCCTTACAAGCTTGAGACCCGTGTTTCAAATCCAGGCAGGTCAGCGACGAAACCTTGGGCAAGTTTCCTTACTCCGCACTCCCCGTCTAATAACAATAATGCCTCCAAAAAAAACCCTCAAAAATAAATTGGTCATTTTCAATCCACGTCTGTTTGTGGGACACTGCTGTGTGCAATTGGCGGCCGCATTTCGCCCACAAATACAGTAGACCCTTATCGAACGTGGGGGTTACGTTCCTAGAAAACAGTACACTCTGTAAAATCGCGTTCGGTCATCTTAATAAGTAATGGGAAAAAAGGGGTTAAATCCACAGGTTACCCAACCTCAAGCCTCCAGGCGCATCCACACCCGAACAACGCAAGGTTCGTACTGAGGCTGGCTACACTGGCTGGCCCGCTCTCCCCGCTCGCCACTCTCCCCGCTCTCACTGACTCACTGGAGACAGTGAAACAGCACTACCACAGCTCGGCTAAATGATTTTACCTTTGGTCCTGGAATTTGGTCTCTCTCTCTCGCTCTTTCTTTTCTGTTTACCATGCAATGCCATCAGGTCACTTTGAGGCAGAGGAATCATCGGACTGCGGCGGGAGCTGGCGGCGTAACTCCCGAGTGTGCGGTGCACGCGGGGCCGGCGTCCTCCCGTATGCGCGTGGTGCGAGGCCAGCCAGGGCGTATACGCAAATTTTACTCGCGTTACGCGATAAAGTGCCGCATGTATTTCTTGGCCTATGGGCGAATCCGCACTCGAGAAAGTCGCGTTCGGCAAGGGTTGACTGTATCAATTCACTTTACAGTATACTCTGGGAATCACTTCTGTGAAAAACGTGAAAAGCACCATATCAAATGCAAAGATTATAACAACAACAACTTGCATATATATAGCGTCCCTCACGCAGGCTAGCGTCTCCCAGAGTCCTCGACAGCCTGACGCTGAGCTGGGGGGAGGGGAGAGCTGACTGCAGGCACAGTCAAAGAGGAAGGTCTTCAGGCGCGACCTGAAGATGGGGAAGGAGGGGAAAAGGCAGAAGGATAGAGAAAGAATGTTCCAGAGTTAAGTAGATTGACCACAACATTTGCAATTGGCCTCTGCATTGATCCATAGCTTAAGATACCATCAAGTATCTGATTAGCTTTGTTACCGTACCTTCGTATTGATTGGAAACCTTCAGTGACTGATCGATAATCCCTTTCCTTTCCACCTCATCTAATGGGCTCCCGCTCAGTGTGTGGACAAGTTTGTGTCTCTTGTTCCAATTTGTACCATTTACATTAAAGCCCTATATTAAAATAGGAATCATGTAGCACAGTGGTAAGAGAGAAACCTGGGTTCGATTGCCTGGTAGGTTGAAGCCTTGGGCAAGTTTCCTTATTCCGTACATCTCTATTAACCCACAGTAAGTAGAAATCTGGTGGATGACTTTTCTGGGGGTAATAATTCCTTTAACAAAATTGGTCAGTTCAATCCACGACTCTTTATGGGACGCTGCTGTGCACAATCGACGACAGCATTTTGTCCACAAAATATACAGTCACTTCACATTACAGTGTATTCTGTACAGTGCTTTGAGACGTCTAGAAGATGTGATAAGGCTCTATATCAAATGCAAGGATTACTATTATTATTATAGGTTCTGGCTGCCTGTTCAGGTAGATGTCATTGTTCAAAAAGAGAAGAGCATTGGGCGTTTCTCCCGTTTCCTGGCCAACAATTCCCCCAAGTTCACTTCATGGTTATCTACAGAAATCGTTATAAAATAATATTAACAATAATAATCCTTGCATTTGATCTGGCTCCTTTCAAGATAAATCACTTCCCTCTCAACATCACTTTCAGGCAAACTCGAAGGCGACGATAAGACGCTACGTGAAATGATTATTTTAGCTTGTGCTTGGAAGCAGAAAACGACACAAATTGCCATGATGAGAGATGAAATGAGAGGTGTGATTATGATCAAGACAATCAAATACAGTCAGTTTCACACCTTGCCTCATTCCCCTACAAACACATAGTTACTAAACTTTACAGTAGATCCTGTGAAGCGCTTTAAGACGTCTCGATCACGTGATAAGGCGCTATACCAAATGCAGGGATTACTATTATGAGAGTTCCTAATAATGTTGTTTGCAAACAGAAAATAATAATAATAATTCTTGAATTTGATGGAGCGTTTTTCACATCTTCTGGACGTCACAAAGAGCTTCACGTAATATACTGTAAAGTGAACTGACTGTATATTTGTGGGCGAAACGCGGCAGCCAATTGCGCACAGCAGAGGCGTTTTTAACGTCAGTGCAATCAGTGCCCAGGCCCCTCATATTGTGGGCCCCCAAAGTAATGCAAAAAGTCATCGAAATGGGCGGATTTGAGTGTGCTGTGCTATTGTTTTCAAATCCCTCCACTCCTCTGCACCCCCTACCTCTCTGACCTCCTCTCTCCTCAAACCAGCTCCTGTTGCCTTCACTCCACCGAGTCTGGCCTCCTCCATGTCCCCCCGAATCCTCCGCTCCACCCTCAGCAGCCAGGCCTTCAGCCACTATGCCCCGAGGCTCTGGAATTCCCTTCCTCACTACCTTCGTCTTGCCCCCTCTTTTCCCAGTTTCAGGTCCCAGCTGAAGACCTTTCTCTTCGACCGCACCTTTGGTCACCTTTCTGCCCCTGCCCCTGGCTCGGTCCCGGGATCCGGTATTGTGAAGCGCTCTGAGACACCGTCCAACCTGGAGGGCGCTGTATAAATCAAAGTTGTTGTTGTTGTCTTTTGTTAAACCAACTGTCTCTGTATCTCCCAACAAGTAAAATTGGGAGTATACGTGTTTTTTCCCGCACGTCTGCTCACTTTGAGTGTGTGTGTGTGTGTGTGCACTTACCGAACGTGATTTTACCGAGTGCGCTGTTTTGCAGGAACGTAACACCCCTAAGATTCTACACCCTCCAAGTGACGGACTATACCCCCCCCCCCCCCCCCCCCTAAGAAAATTGCCCCGAGTAGTTTGAAGTCTTAAAAACGCTTTGGGTGAACAGCAGCGTCCCA